>LOJH01032184.1:5925-16614 GCA_001685095.1 Ellobius talpinus
ACATACATACATACATACATACATACATACATACATACATACGTACAAAAGAGAATAACTTGGTTTTGGATTAAGAAGCAAAAAACTAACCCATTACATTGAGTTTGCCTAAAATGTTATTATAAATTATGTGAGAATACAAAAATTGGAGGATTACAAAGGAGTAATGTGTCCTTTAGCTGGGACTCAGATTCTGTGGCATCTCATCCCAGAACTGTAATGGAAAATAATAACTTCCCCATGTCCCTTTGATGAATTTTCTTTAAATGTAAATGTAAAATAAAACAGATATAAGCACTTGCATATTTTGTGCTTGCTACTGTGTGGCAATGTGCCATTTCCTACAGAGAAAGATGAATGGCCACAGTTCCTGTCTTCAAGATGCTACCATCTGCATGGACTGATAGATACTTCAATGGGAAAACTATAAAAAAAATCATGGTCTGGTCCATGATGGGGTTTCTGTGGCAGTGGTGAACAGGATGAGGGGTACCAGCCCATACCTCTGGGAAGAGAGACTCTGGCCAAAAGACAAGATGTTCTGATGTTCTCAACCCAGTCAAGGCTATCACCGTAAACTACCACGATAGCGAGGTGAAGTTATAGCGAGGTGAAGTTATATGAAATTACCATGATTACATTATTAGCAAGTAAAATGAATTATTATATAGCGATTAAAAATACCTTTTGTCCTGCTTTAGTGATAGTTAAATACACAAACTTAAACACATCTTTCTTCCCACATCACTAATATAAACATATCCAAAAACGTAGTTCACTGTATGGTTTTCTCAGATATAGGGACGCATTGATTAAAGTGTGGATTGGCAAGCCCACATGCTGTTTAATCACACTGAATGACAGGCTCAATTTTCAATAGAAAGTTAATCCTGTTTTCATTACACATAAATGTTCTTTATGGAAAACAAGTGTTCTGAAGAAGCAGAAGTGTCTCTCTCAGGATTACATGTTGTGTCTTTGTTTAGAATCAATGAGTTTCAAATAAGACTTTTCCTACAAACAACAGCAGAGGCAAAGATTCCTATATTGTTTTACTTCCAAAGTAAGATGCCAAAGGAATTACATGCCACAGGAGAGTTTTTGACACAAGCTAAATAAGAAAATGTCACACAGTGTCCCATATTTGTTGACCAGCTCTGGTTCTAATGAAAAGACTGCAGTGGGTGACCTTTTGCTAGCTTGACCCTCTACTCGCTGCTAGAGAGAATGTAGAAAATCATAGAACTTAGGTTTTGTCTTAATATCTTAGTCCCCTGAGTTGTAAGATGGACAAAGACTTCCAAAATTGTTAATATAAGTGAAATGGAAATATATAAATACATACTTTATTTTACCATAATGCGCATGAATGCAGCCAGAATGTACTATCATCACTTTGAAAAAAAGCTGTGGCTTGTTTTTAATATTATTGCTTCCAGTTGTCTCACAACACATTATCTTTATCTCAGCCGGATGATATATTTCACCACTATCTCCATCTTTCTATCATGATGGGCTCAGCTTAAAACTGTGCTAATCTATAATAATCCATATTCTATTGACTCTTCATTAATACCTTCTTATGTACCTTCAGGTTAATCACTCCTAACTTTGTAGGTTACTCAATTTGTGAAAATTCCTGCGAAATTAAAATTTGCAGGTACAAAGAGAGCCCAGCGGTCATTTTTGTACCATGGCTCCTGGAGTCCTCCTGGATAGATGCAGTTAGGCCTTATCCTATTTCTTCTGGGTCACAGGCATGCATTTTCCCTCACCAATGATGGATGGGTTTCTTTGACATTTTCCATGGATGGCTCTTGAGAATGAAAATCATACTTATAAAAGATTCATTGGTTCATTCTATAGTCCTTACATTGTCACCTTGACTCACAGTGACAGTATCATGATATGCATTGACCATGATGGTCCTTTCAAAGGAGGGGGAAATCTCTCAGGGTCCCTCTAAGAGATAAGGAGAGTATGGGACTGCCTTTAAGGCAATTTTTAGTTCTCTTTCTTCCTCGGCTTTAGCGAAGATTCTTGTAAAAGGCAGCCAAAGCCAGTGTCTACGTGAGATTCAGAGGTTCCTTACTAGCTTGAGAAGCACATCCAGGAGAGAGGGAAACCCATGAGGTCTGAGAGAACTGCAGCAGCATTGGAGCAGGTGACAAGGCATAATTATGTGAGCTCATTAAAGTGTACAATTGATGAGATTAAAAAGGAATAATGTTGTTGGTAATCATGACAAGTCATTCTTTTAAATCACTTTTTTTTAGCATTCGTATTTCATATCCATTTCCTGTAGAGGAGAGCCCATTTTACAGGTGCACTAGAGTACTTATAAACAAGTGTTTTGGGAGAGCTTGGTGCTAACTCACAAGCATTCTGGCCATTGAAAACTAAATGTGGCTGACCTATCAGTGTCTGGGAAATGCTAACACGCCAGTGCTTGCTTCCTGGATGAATAAAGGAAGAGGGTTGACTGAAGCATTAATAGAACCATAATTGCAGATGCATTACCATAATCATAAGAGGAATGTCACAGTTCAGATTTAACTACTTTGCACAAATAAAATGCTAAACTACAAAAACTGTAAAACATAGTTAGAGGAGGGCTCTGCACGTTGAGATATGTGTCTTTACACTCAACTAATTAGTTGCTACTGAATGTTTTTGCTTTGCTCGGTGGCATGTGGTACATAAATCATTGCAATATGTTAAATGCAAATGGCTGTTAATAGAGGAACCATCTGCTCTGTGCCGGAGAGTTTGTTCAAAGGAATGTGGCGAGCCTACTTTGGATAATGTTGAAGAACTCAAATATCAAATTTCTAAAATGAGCTGCCTCTGTTAACCCCAACATTACTAATACTCTCTTGGCCTTTCAAGTTCTACAAATGCATCCCCAAACAACTCCTCACAGCCTGTGCTGCTGAGAGCAACCCCACAGGCTACTTCCAAAGGCAGAATACCTCACCAGTGCATCACACGGCACAGACACTAGCAATGTCTTAAAACTGTGCTCAGAAATTTAGAACAACCAATAAATAATCGAGCTGTCGTCTCCAAAGCATCTCCGCTACCATGAATAACACAGGCTCTCCATCCCTGTCCCTCCTGGAAGCTACTCATTTAAAGCTGTACATCACCAGCATGCTGCTGGCTGATGATGAATTACTATAGGTATCATCAGTGTCTGCAACCTCCACCTCCCATAATCAACAATACTGTATTTCTCCAAAAGATCATCAGTGCAAAGGAGAGCAATGATTTCTCTCCCAACATGCTTTATTAGATGCTGTCACAGAGCATCCTAATAATGTCCACTGGACTCAAGCGGTGACACTGTAAAACATGGAAATATTAGTGATAGGACAGGAATCAAAGCCTTCGGGTTCCCAATGCCATGCTCTGCTTTGCTGCCAAAGGAAGCAACCCTCAATCCTGCCCTTTCTAATCAGCTCCTGGTCAAGGTTGCTATCCAGATATTTAAGAGCAAGATGCCATGATGATCTATTATATTAATCCCCATTGGAAGTGTACTCAAATTGTGCAATCATGAAACAGAATCTTGGCCATGAAAGAACAAGCTTAGAAATTAACTATGTAGATGAAAACCTTCAAGCACACAACTTCTCCGAAGCCAGACACAGGTATGATTCTTGGTGCACTGCTAACTTGGCTTCCTTGACCTTACTATTTCCTCTTTCATCTCCCCGCCCCTTTTTGTTCTCTCACTTTTATAGCATCTGATTTAAGACTGTGCTTTTGGGGATTCGCCTGCGGGAAAAGAGGCTGCAGGAGAGCTCATTAGCTCAGCAGATGCTCTATCCCTGGATGAATTATACAATGGAAAGCTGCTTCTGAGGGCCACCAAAAAGGAACCAGGGCTTTGTGGAGGTGGGCAGCCCCGCAGTGCAGTACAAGTTCTGTATTTGTTAAAAGAGGGGGTTTTGTACTAAAAACATTTCCCTTTGTTTGTTCTCATGAAAAGAGGAGCCTCCTGAAGGCTACTAGCATTTGATGACTCCATTTCAAAATGAACACTTGTCTGTTTCCATACCGGGCTGCTTCAGTTGAAAGTTACAGAAAACCTTTCGGAGATGGAGAGACTGGCAGCGGAATCAGACAAGAGATACCTAAAAGGCAGAGCATGCTAGCTGTGAATTTGAGAAGCTCCAATATTGAATTGGCTTCTAACAGTGATCCTGAGCAGGGATCGAGCCCATGTTTTAGATTGCAGCCTGGAAAAAGAAAAAGAAAAAGAAACCTACATTGTCTAATTACATTCGTTTATTGAACTGTATTATCACTCTGGTTCCCATAACACCACTTTAATTCAATTTAGATTTTGTTACTTCTTCCCCTCCAAAAGTAAAACTTTACCATAGAGGCATATTTATTGTTTTTAATGTTTATGTTTGGAAACATTCACTAATTCATTTTCCCACTTAATTACAAGGAAGAGAATAATTGATTCTTAGACCCTCGGATGATATTTACCAAAGTATTATGGAAATATAACTGGACAGTTTCTTTGATCTAAAATTATGCTTTAATTTTTTTAAGACTAGAACAGACCACCTAGAAAGATATGAAAAGCTAACAAAAGGCAGCTGCATTGATCAACCTGAGATGAGTCCTCTTAGAGGAAAGTGCGCTGGGGTCAACTGTTGTCACCCAAAGATCTTGCAGGGACTCTTTGGTGCACTCTGCTGACATTTAGTGACACACACAACCCCAGCAGGGAGAGAATTTAAACATATACCATCTGTTGGCGTTTTAATTTTTTTTAAAATTACCCATTTGATGAGTTTCTTGTCTGCAAAATTGCCAGTCTGCTGCACTTTTGAGGATTGGATCATGGTCTTAGGCCCAATGATAGAACAGTGATGGAAAAAGGAACTTCAGACCTCCCCTTTAATACTTACGCTTTTCTGTTTTGTTTTGCTTTTGTAATTTTTGTTGTTTGTTTGTTTTTTGTTTTCTGAGACAGGGTTTCTCTGTGTATCCTTGGCTGGCCTGGAACTTGCTCTCTGTAGAGCAGGCTGGCCTTGAACCCTGAGATCTGCCTGCCTCTGCCTCCCAAGTGCTGGGATTAATCAGTGTCCTTAATTCCAGAACACTCTGCCCTCCTCTTTGTTCTGAAACACCTCTGTTTTGTAGAGTTCCAGCTGTGTCACTGAACAAAGGCAGACGTTTATTTATTGACAAATATAAGAATAATTTGAGGGAGGTGCTGAGGGGACAGCTTAGTTGGTAAAGTACTTGTCACATAAGCAACAGAACCAGAATTCAATTTCTCGGAAGCCATTTTGTAAAATCTTGGTGTGGTGGTGTGTACCTGTAATCCCAGTATTGGAGGGGCAGAGACGGGAGGATCTCTGGGGCTTGCTGGCTAGCCAGTCTAGCTGAACTGCCAAGCTCCAGGTCCAGTGAGAGGACTTGCTTCAAAGAATAAGGTGGAGACTAGTTGAAAAAGACTTAGACACAATATAATCATATATACACCTATAAATACAAAAGAAATGAAATGATTTTTTTTCACTTCAGGGTGTTGGGAAAATACTAAACCATTGTGCTAAATCCCCAGCTTAAGGATGAGGATAGTTTTTTCAGATTGTGGCTTCTTCTAGGAAACACTTTAAAGCATAAGAAAAAGTTCGACCTGTGGATAGAATATTATTTTTAACACGAATGAAAAAGGTTGTATTTTATTTATTTTCAGAAAAAAAACTGCCCCACATAGTCAAGCACTGACCCCTGTTGGGGTAGTTTCAAAATACCATTAAAAACATAACTAATGGATCTGTCTTTCTAAGGACGAAAATACTTAATAATCCCAAGAAAGAACAGGAATGCCATTGTGTTGTAGGCCTCATTGGAAAAATTCCTCCCCATGTATTGAGTTAGCCTCATGTATTTATCCAAGAACCGAAACCTAATGTTCAAGAGTTATATGAAAAACCGGGGTTGTATCGTATACCAGCCTGCACCGCTGGGCACCACAATACATTATTAAAACAGAAAGGAGTTTACTATTTTGAAACAGGCTATAGACTGGAACCAGTCACGAGCAAAGGCTCAGAATAACAAGCTTGTATTTATTGTTCCTTATGTGACTCTGAACAACCCAGAGGATGACATTCAAAGTCTGTAGGACGCGCTGGAAGGCAGAGCGCTCAGTGGCGCATAGACAGCTGTGCGCTGCTGTGGCACACAAGATTCTGCATCTTGGGGAAGCGTGCTTGTTTGGCTTTCTTCTTGGAAAAGGCACTGCTCTCCCTGGGGCAGGGAATCAGGTGGTATTTCATTTTATTCATGAGGGCAGCCCATCAGTCCGGATCTATTGTTCTAGAAAGCCCTCCTGCAGACTGATAACAGTTCTTATCCTGAATGTCCTCCACGCTGTTTTATGTGCAACCTTCAGAGTGCCTTAGAGAGCCCTCTGTCCCCAGTGAAGCCCCACATGAAAAGTGCGCCGCCTGCTTTGGGTTTTTGCTATTCTTTCCTTTACTCTAAAAGCATTCAGGAAAGTTCTCATTCCTCGCTAGGTATTTGTTATTAAGACAGGGGCTGGAGTCTTCCCAGAACAGGGCCTGTTCACCAGCTCACTAGGATGCCTTGGGTAATTTGCGGATCTGTTTTCTAAAAATGGGCCTCACCGGGTCTCAGTCTTCATAAAGCCCGGGATACCTATGGAAGTGCAGTTCAGTTGTAACACCAATAGCAAGTCACCAAGCCTTGACGGGGGCTGCAGTGCCTCTGCTGGTGTGACTGACACAGGTGGAAAGCCAGAAAAACAAACACAAAACAACAACAACAAAAATAACCTGGGGGAAAAAGTATCAGATGGCACAGTAGGGATCTACAGTCAACAGGAAATGGATGAAGACTTTTTCTCCACGGATAGTTTGGTTTTGGAGGAAGATTCCTCCCTGGACACTTCAGCTCTCTAAGGAAACTCCCCTAAGAGTTCGAGGCCAGCCTGGTCTACAAGAGCTAGTTCCAGGACAGGCTCCAAAAGCTACAGAGAAACCCTGTCTGAAATAAAAAAAAAAAAAAGAGTTTGAGAGAATGGGCTAGCCAGGGCGTGAAGGTGACTCTGTAAGATATTTGGTCACCTGGTAGGCTGGAGAAAGACCTTTTTATCCCTTTGAGAGCAAGCCTGAGGCTGAGTGAGAGTTTTCCCAGAAAGAATGTCAGGCCAGTGGCCCAGACATGGCCTGCAGCCTTTTCCCTGATTGACACCCTGACTGTCCGGCTGTGGAGTCTGCTCTGGATCTCAGACACATTTCTTTCAAGGTAGTCTCACAAACGTGTTATATATATTTAGATTTCCTCCTTTGGTGAGTTAAAAAAAGGCTCTTCAGAGATGTCAAAACAAGTGAAATATTTATATCCAAGATAAATGTTCAGTAGCAGGTTTAAAAAGCAGCTGATCTTATGAAACTAGAATAGCACTTGGGGGTTGACTGCAAAGCACCCCTTACTTTTACACATTCCCTCAAATTTTCTTAAAGATCCCTTTAACTTTGCAGTATGATAATTAGCATTTTATATGTTCATTTGTAAAGAACCAAAACATAGTCAGAATTTTTTTAAAATCATATATATTTCTTAAAAAGGCATTTTCATTTTAGTTTGTTCTCTCCCCAGACATAATCTCTTTCTTATCCTGGAAAAAAATGAATTTTGGTTTTGGGAGGGGCAGTGAACCTGGAAAGGGATGGCAGAAAGAGCAGTTGTCGCAAGATGTGGGATCAAAGTTAGGGTGATGAGGAAGACCTCAGAAGGGACAGCGGGGAATGGAGACCTGAAGTGAAAACAGTGGACACCAGGGCTACTGGACCCCTGCCAGGAACCTTGGTGATCAGAGGGAGTGCCCTTAATCTGTCTCTCCACCGTTTACTCTCTGTGCATCTTGGCAAGATGTCTTTATCTCTCACCTGAGAGAGTTAATACATTGCTTAGAAGGCTTCCTGGGTGCCAGGCACATGCATGGCTGCAGCTGGAATCTGTTAGTGTTCATCTGTGACTGTGGCATACTGGCCCTCTGATTCCCCAACATCTTCTATTCTTTAACTAGGACCCTTATTAGATGTCTTATTAATATCTCAATTTCCCCAGGTTGTATGGAGAGCCATGTTCTTATTACCAAGGGCTGTGTACTGTTTTGTCTCTCCTCTGCCAGATGTACCCCCACTGCCTCCTCCCATCCAAATGACCTCTCTCCTCCCACCTCTACTTACTGCCCTCATATGACTCTCAGTGTGCTTGCTCATAGCAACAGGTGATAACAATCTAAAGACTTCATTCAAGCATATCAGTTTCTGTCTCAGCCACAAAGTTAGACTTGGGTTCACTGCAAGAAATTTGGGGAAGCATGAGACGTCCAGTGCATAGAAAATGTACAACAGAACCTGCATGCTGTCCTTATTGTCAGTAGGGCTGAGAGCTAACTAAAATCAGTTTTCTACTAATCAGCCAGAGCTCTCCCTCAGAAACTTAAAGCATACCGTATTCATGCTTGGCACCACCCAGTAGTGCCCCAGTGTCTGAGATAACGTGTTGATCTCTGGCGTCTAGCACTGAGCCTCTGCCTCTCACTTCGGGATGTTTCCCTCTGGTTTCTTAGCTCATGTCAAGGAAGCTTATTTCTGTTCCTCAAAGGCTATGCTTGCTCCTTAGTATTTCCTTGCAAGCCTCTAGCTTCCTAGCACTAACAGATTCCTCCCACTGATTGGATACCACCACAGTGGAGACACACCCCCAGCGGAGACACACCCCTAGCGGAGACACACCCCCAGCAGAGACTCACACCCAGAAGAGACACACCCCCAGCAGAGATACACAGGAGTCACACCCGCTGCAGAGACACAACCCCAACAGAGACACACCCCCAGCAGAGGCACACCCACACAGAGACACACCCACAGCAGGGACACACCCACAGCAGAAACACACCCCCAGCAGAGACATACCCCCAGCAGAGACACAAACCCCAGCAGAGATACACCTCCAGCAGAGACACACACCCCTGCAGAGACACACCCCCATCAGCAGCTCCATGCTCAGGCTGCTACTTCAGAGCATTTAGCTCTATGTAATTAAGGATTTTCAATATCTGTTTTCTTTTTTATTTTAATTCATTTTGACCCCTGCATGTAAATGCAATTCAACTTAATGCATAAAACCCCATTTTTATCAAAAAATGCCAAGGTTTAAAACTATTAAAAGCCATATTTTAGCCAATATTGATCAGTCATGTATAAAAATATTTAATGAAGCTCTTACCAGTAAGTAAAAAATATGCTAAGCATTTCTTGTGGTTTTCTCTATTGCCATTTTTCTACACCAAATGTGAGGGGGGATTTTTTCAGTCTGAGGATGAATTCGGGGCCCCCCACTTGCTTGATGAGCACACTACCACTGAACTCCCCCCTCCTGGTCTCTTTTTGCTTTTCATTTTGGGACAGAGTCTCATTAAGTTGTTCAGGAAAGCATTGAACTTGAGATGTTGCCGTCTGAGCCACCAAATCACTGCCATCACAGCCGGGAACCACCCTTTCTGACTGAAGTGTGATTTTAAATTATTGTACTGGCATATGCATGCTTGTGTAGAGAGAGGAGAGAACCCAAATGCAGTCACAAATGGCAAGGGAAATTGTATTCTCTTATCTGCTGTGCTTTAGGGAACTGTCTATCCACAGCCTGACAGAGTCACAATGAAGTCTACTCAAGATGCCATATATTTTTATGAATGAAAATGTGTAGAAAATGCTTGAGAATGACCACATATAAAGAATATATGCAAAATGCAACTAAGTTGGGGGGATGAATAAGAAAATTAGTCACCTGTGAAGCTTGCACAGAATTGGGGAGATCAAACATTACCAATGTAGCTACATCCTTCATCTCGGCCTTCCAACAGCAACAAGAAAGTTGCTGTGCCCTTCACTATTTAAAGCTCCTACACTCAGTTCTGGAGAAATGGTTATTTTGAAATTTTTTTTCTCATTCTCCTCCTTTAATCTGTGTATCCCCAGCAATGTCAGGTTCTGTTGGTTTCAAGTGCTATAGTGAATACATACATCTGAGATGCTTTTTTTCACTCAGTATTTATTTGCTCCTGGGATTTATAAGACATGAAATCCCACTCCGCTGTGTGAAGCCACCACGGCTATCCTGTTCCCTGTCCTGTCAATGGGCACTGGATTACTTTCCACTACTGCTTTTACTGATGTTCCTGTTAGGAACATTTTGGTACAAGGATGCAAGAAGTATCTAGGGGTTGCCTTGGGAGGGAATGAATTACCATAGGTTGCATATCTCAGAGTCCATAGATTGAGACAAGCAGCCATTTTGCCCTAAATAGTTATTTTAATTTATATTTCCACTAACAGGCTAAAGGTTTTACAGCCTCATAAACACCTGCTATTTTTAAACCTACTGATTTTTTTTCAGTGATGGAAATGGTAAGTTGCACTTTTAATTAAAAATTCTTTATTAATGAAGACAGGCATCACTTCAAATGTTTATCACTCACAAGTATTGGGGGAAATGCCTTTTGCTGTGTTTTGTCTATTTTTCTATGAAGTAATCTTCTTTCATTTTTAATTGACTCAAGGGAACATATGACCATGATTTTTTTTATTAAAAATTTCCACCTCCTCCCATTTCCTTCCC
>LOJH01032185.1:0-16613 GCA_001685095.1 Ellobius talpinus
CCAAAGCAGCTTTATTCATTAACCAATAAGAGCAACACATATACAGAAGAACATTGCACATCACTAGAATATGCATCAGCCTTCCCTCACCCATGGAAACTTGAGAATTCCATTGCTTAAATCTGTCTTGGAGACCCTGACTGAATAGGTCTATCTAGACTTTGGAACAAGCAAAGGTTCAAGTTATGTCTTCATTACTTATCAGGTATATACATTTAGAGATGTTACTAAATGCTTGGGCTGTTAGGATCTTTTTCTGGAGAAGAATGGAATAAAAATGTCTAGTTTATACAGCCATTGTGGGGGTGATAGGAGATGCAAGCATGGAAAATGCCAAGACTCGGGGTGCTGTTTCCCTGAGCCCAGTACCCTGCCAAGAATGGTTGTTTGTGTTGCAGTGAGGATGTGAGCTGTGGTCCAGCCAATGTCCAGTGCTCTGTGGAGATTGGTTGTTTGTGTTGCAGTGAGGATGTGAGCTGTGGTCCAGCCAACGTCCAGTGCTCTGTGGAGACTGGTTGTTTGTGCTGTAGGAAGGCTGTGAAGGCTGTGGTCCAATCAACATCTAGCACTAATCAAAGATACAGTCCAGACTGGATGCTCTGACAGAATGGCGATGCGAGTCAGCCTTCCACAGCTTTAATGGAATACCTGAGAGGATGGGCTTGTAACAGGAAAGGTTTATTTGAGTTCACAATTTGGGCTGTTTTGACCTACAATGAGGCAGCAGAGAACGGTGGAGATGAGAAGAACTGTGTACCTCATGGCATCCAGGAGATAAAAGAGAGAGGAAGAGGCAGGACCCAACATCCCCAGCAGGGGCATGCCTCCAATGACCTGTGTTGTTCTACTAGACCCAACTCCTCAAAGCTCCCCAACCCACTCCAAGAGTGCCATGCTGGGCACTGAGACTTTATCAGGCGGACCTTGGTGTCATTCCAGATCCAGACTGGAGCAGAGAACTTTGCACAGTTGGGCACAAATTGAACTCTTCATTTGGCTATCTAACATACATGGGGAGGATTGATGGTCTGTTCTGTAAGACAGCGCTGTTTATTGATTGATGTGATTGGTGAGAAAAGAGACTGAAATTTATGAGGGTAAGGACAATTTAAAACCAAAACCCCATATTTAGCCCAGCAGCCAGTAAGTATTCTTGGAAGAAAGATAAGTCAGATATGGAAGATTCCACACAGCCTCCCCAGCATGCATGCCTCTTTTGGTTTTGTTATGGCATTTGAGAAGACCCCGTGGTTGCAACACCTGGTAAACTTTTTTGACATTCTGACAATATTAGCATGATTTTAATGAGAAGTTTCACTAATCACAGAAATTTTAGTCTGGAAGTGAGTGTATAAACCACGTAGCTCCATCTGCTGTCCCCCTGGATAATGAGGGTATGGTGTTAGTCAGGTATGTCATTGGGAGGTTTCAGGCTGCTGCTTTGTTTTTCATTCCTACCTCTATGTCTGGCCTCTGGAGTGAGTAATTGACCTTCTAATTTTAATTTGAGTTTGCTTCCCACCATCACCCCATTGTGTGGCTTGCTTCAGACATGGAAGGAAGTCAACTAAGACTTCAAGGCACTCACTTAGCTCATAAGAGGAATAAACGCACTGATGAGTCAGGGTTTATTCATGTTGGCCTTTAACAAGCTTAGAGTGATGGGACTGGAACCCTGGGACCTGAGGAGCTCAAGACACTCTGGCTGAAGATTCGCAAGTATCTGGTAACTAGCACTTTTATCTTCCTCTCTTGGAAAGAAGGGCATCTTTCTGGGCCATGACCCCTTTTCCCCTTTCTGACCCTCTATAATGCTTATTCCTAGAATGCTCTAGATCCTAGTCTGCCCAGACTCTGGTCAAAACCACCTGAACCTGGGCACATTGTTCAGAAGGGAGCCGGGAGGCAATGGCAGTGGGAGATACTGATGTCTGCCTCTCTAACGATAGCCCCCTTCGGAGGACAAAGTGTTACATTGACCTTTAACCGTGTTTCTACTGCTTGGGAACTTCTCCGAAGATGTCAGTGCAATCTCTTCAGAGCACATCTTTAGCTTCCCAAGAGAGGAGCCGAGTGGGGGGAAAGTGTTTTCCGGGGCTGTGCTATTCCCTGTGCGTGATTTCTCTCTGGCTTCAGGAGATCTACCAGGAAATGGACTACAACCGTGTAGGGACCATTAATGCCCATGAGATGAGGACAGCCCTCAAGAAAGCAGGTGAGGACCCGTCCTGTAGAAGAGGCCTTCTGACCCAGGTGTGCCCAGTGTAGATAGTTGTTCTCATGACAGTGGCTAAGGGTCATTCCTGAGAGCTTTCTTACATTGGATGCCAGTGTGACCGCAAAGCCTTGCTGAGGATCCATCCTGTCCAGGAAGGAGAGGAGACGGCTGTGCATTCTTCCTGTTACCCAGTGGGGCAGTGAGAGTGGTGACAAGGTGTGGGGCTCCGTAGGGGTCCATAGACACAAAGCCCTTTACCCTCACTACCTGTCCCTTACTGTGGTTGTGTAGCCATGGGTGTCCTAGGGCCGAGCAGCTGTTGGACCAGGGAGGGAGCTGGTGAGACATCCCTAAGAGTGGAGAGACTTGTTGGCAGGGTATCTCCGGGGCCTCCCCAGGGGAGGCAGAGTAGTCCTGATTTACAGATTTACACAGAATCCTGGAGGGCCCCTGTGATGCCAGCACCTTGAAGCTTATCAGGAAAACGCTAAGACCTTTGCGTCGCCCATGACACAGTCCCTCTTGGCCACCAGGTTTCACGCTCAACAACCAGGTCCAGCAGACTATTGCCATGAGGTATGCGTGCAGCAAGCTTGGCGTGGACTTTGATGGCTTTGTGGCTTGCATGATCCGCCTGGAGACCCTGTTCAGTAAGCCTCAGTTTTCTTCAGCCTTGCTTCTTTTCTTCAGAGACACAGAGCGTTGCGAGGGCCAAGCTAGGAGGCGAGAGACCTGACAGTGCCTTTGGAGTTGGGGGACTAAGGAAGTATAGATGGGATTTTTATAGCTGTGATACTCAGGAGGAAAGGGAAATAAACACTTTAGGGGCTGGGCTGGTCATACCTAAGGGCCAAGGTTGCTTTTCCTTGGAGATCTGAAGAATGCTGTCCTGATTATTGAGCTATACAAAGTCTCTAGGCCAAGGCACTGAGTCTCTTAAGGGTCCTGTGTTAGGAACTTTACTGTTTATTCACCTGCATGCCACCATTTGAGAGACCGTGCCACCTTCCAGGAAGAGGGTGGGATCCCTCTAGAAGGCAGTAACTGTATTCTTTCCTTGGCTCTTGGGATGCTGTTATCATTTAATAGGTACAATATCTTTTTAAGGGAGGGGGCCTTCCTTCCATTGGGAGAGTGCAGGGTGAGAAACCTTAGGGGAAAAATCAGCTGGCCAGAGATAGAGCTGAGGGACTGGACTTTCCACAACCCACTCACCAAAGAACTGCCAGTCTCTTGGCTGAGTTTCTGAAAGTAAAGACCCAGAGGAATGGTTTCCATTGAAACTTGGTCCATCCATCGAATCTGGGAGACACCTGCCGTCATGAAAACTCATCGTGACTGCTGGTCCCTGGGGTTGATGAGATCTGAAGGGCAGGGGTGGGAAGAAAAGAAAGCTGTGGTTTGGCGTGGGCTGGCCAGAGATAATGCTCTGATGTTCCAAAACCCAGAAACAGACCTGACTGACTTCCTTCCTTGTCTGGTGTTTCAGAAATGTTCAGGCTTTTGGACAAGGACCAGAATGGCATTGTCCAGCTCTCCCTGGCTGAGGTAAGTGACTCAAGGCTTGAGGAACTCCTGGTAGACGAAACTTTGAAATCCCTGGACAGAATAGGTGCTAGGCTGTGTTTATTCTAACCAACCAGCTTATTTCCATGGAACCCCCTGAAAATGTTCTGTGGTGGGCGTGAGGAGAAGGAACGGGACAGTCTCTTAAACCTGTTAAGCATTCTGGTTAATTAATATAATTTAATCAAGTGCCTCCCTCTTGCCTCTTTCATCTTAAAGTAATAGCTGGCTGTATGGAAAGCCATTTCAGAGAGGCAGACTGTTGTTAATGTGGACACACTTGTATGTGTGTGTGTGTCTGGCAGGGAGCAGACTTAATTTAAGATGCCTGACTCCTGAGACTTCTGAGTTGACATCTAGGAGGCACTGGAAGCCAACACTGGAACTGCAGAAAGGTAGGCTGCAGAGCAAACCAACGAGTGTTCCTGCTGTGCACAAGTCACGCAGGCTTTGTGCAGAAAGCACACAATGGGGGCTGTAGCTGGCTGCTGTGGAGGGCCGGGGGAAGGCAATGTGGACACGGCCCAAGGGTCCAAGTTAGGAGGCAGCATTGGCTTCTGACCTGCTCCTGGGATAGTGGAGCTAGAAAACTTTCTTTGCCATGTTTGAGGGCTGGCTTATTACCCTCCCTGCCATGTTAGAGGACTGGGTTATTACCCTCCTCTCTGCCATGTTGGAGGACTGGGTTATTACCCTCCCTGAAATGTTAGAGGGCTGGTTTATACCATCTGAGTCCAGTTACTTTTTGTTCTTCTTGTGAATGGAAATGATAATGAATATTTCCTATGATTAAGGAAAAGATTTCTTTGTAACATATCTGTGGATTCCTATAGATAGCTGGAGACTAGTGTAGTATGTAAAAAGTGTTCCTGTAGAATTATACACAGGTACATTTAAGAACATATATGCATACACATATAGAAAATACAGATATAAATACAGAAATCTACACATACATATAGGAATGCATATAAATATATATGAAGTATAGACATAAATGTAGGAGTATATACATAAATGCAGCATATAGAGACATAAAAATAAGGACTATATAAGGATATATATATATATACATGTTTGTAAAGATATATATGTATATGAACACAATTGTCTTTATGGGCCTTTGGTTCCAGAACCCTACTAAGATACCTTGATGCATCAGACCTTTGTATAAAATGGCATAGTGTTTGCATAGGACCCATGTCCATCCTCTTGTACACTCTAAATTCTCTCTATACTGTGTTGATGATGGCTAATGGACTGCCAATGCTGGCCAAAGAGCTGTGCACTGCACTGGTTAGGGAGTCTATGACAAAGAAAGAAATTTGTTCCTATTCAACACAGATACAGTTCTTTTTCTGATGAGCTTTAACCTGCCCTTGAGTCATGGGCATGGAACCTGCAGTTATTACTGCAACAAGACCCGTTGTATTCACCAATACATCTACTTTTGGAAGCCCCTTTTGGGTGTAGAGCTTTTTCCAAGTCACGTTTTCTGGAGCGTCTGAGTTGGGGGCTAGTGACTGTGTTAAGGGCTTCCTGGGAGTGAGGGTGGCACTGGTTGGAGGATAGAGCTGTGACAGGTGGTGACATACAGGGCAGGAGGACTTCTGTGGCCAAGGCCCACATATTCCATAGAGGCTATGCACTGATTTTGTCTTTTCTTTTGCAGTGGCTGTGCTGTGTGCTGGTCTGACCCGGTGCTTTGGACATCAACAGCTTCCCTGTCTTCCACTTGTCTTTTTGCAATCTTATGAACACGTACCCTCAAGTGACATTTTCTGATTGTTGTATTGTCCCAGCTAATCACTGTTTCTGAGACACTGGTCTGTCCCAACAGAGCAGGCTGGGGAGCCCCAGATCTCTTAGCACCACAGAGCTGTGAACTATTTGAGTTGATCCCAGGGCCCAGTGGAAGGAAATCAGCCAATTAAAGTCATGGGCCAGAATGTTTTCTGCCTCCCTCTAGAGATGTGCGATGGTGCGGGGCAAGCTAGGCTTTTCATGCGATGGGAAAAGATATGACTCTAAGCTACCAGAAGGCTGAAAAAGATGGATGCTTTCTTGGAGGAGAATCCTGCTGGAAGCGGGGCTGTTTCTGCAGGTCTTTGGGGAAAGAGGTAGAGCTTTAGCTCTGCCAAGAAAGGCCACAGGCCTTTCTAGAGAAAGTAACTCACTAGGGGTGGGCTTTGAGAACTTAAACTGGGCTTGTGGTTCAAGATGTGAGCCCTCGGCTTCCTTCTCCTGCCACCGTGCCTTCACGCCATGGTGCTTTGTCACAGCAGTAGAAAAGTGACTAGTACAACTGTCTGCATGCTGAGACTTGTTGACTGTGGTCTCAATATTCAGTCCAATTTCAAATGTCTCCATAGTCACGGTAACCCCAACACTGTTCAAAAACTTAAGCTGTCTTCTTGAGGCAGACTCTTTAACTGTGACCCTCTACAAACATGAGCAGGTTATATACTTTCAATACACTGTGGCACAGAGGGCGGACTGGGAGGCCGGTAAGGAGAGATTAGACCAAAGCCAAACAGGGAAAGCACTAAATTATATAGTTCTGTGTCTGGCATACAGGGCATATGATGACATCATTTTGTGCTTCAAGGGGCTGGGGTAGCCCCTCCCCAGCAGCCTGCAGTACACATGGGCTCCTTTTGCAGAGCCTCCAATTACTGCCTACAGGTTTTATCAGCATATGTCATCTGCTCTTGGTGTTTCCAGTGTCCTGGTGTCTCCACTGAAATTTGGGTGTCACATTTACATCCTACTCAGGGGCTCCATGTAGGGAACCCCAGCTCTACTACACATTTCCCGGCCTTTGACTTTTCTCCGGACTCTCATAGCCAAGCTCTACAGCATCTGTGTTCTCTGTGCTTGAAAACTCAGCACGACAACACTAACCTTTGTCACCCATGCAGGATATAGCCAGGATTCCCAAGATGATGGTGGCAGTGGGTTCTGTAAACCCCAAAGCCTGGGGAAGCATTTCCTGAGTGGCCCTGAGACATTCTTTATAGATGCTCTCATTTCAAATGTGTTTCTATACCCTGTTGTCTTCAATGTGTGGCATCTTCGCCTTGAGGTTTGCTCTTGTGTCAGGGCAAAGAGCTCAGTTTGCCTTTACCAGCAGCCATGGCTTTGCGTGCAGCATTCACCTGGTTCACTGTTTTACCTACATTCAGACTCCTTGCTGATGGTTTGACAAATCCTTCTGCTCTACTGTGGTGGTCTGAAAGAAAATGTCCCCCAAAGGGAGTGGCACTATTAAGAGGCGTGGCCTTGATGGAGGAAGTGTGTCTGTGGGAGCTGACTTTGAGGTCTCCTCTCAAGATTCACTCAGCGTGACAGTCAAATTCCTCTTACCTCTGAGTCAAGATGTAGGGCTCTCAGCTCCAGCACCACATCTGCCTGCATGCCTCTGTCTTATCTTCCATGATAATAATGAACTGAACTTCTGAAACTGTAAACAAGTCCCCCACACCCCATTAAATGTTTCTTTGTTACAGTTGCTGTGGTCATGGTGTGTCTCTTTACAGCAATAAAAACCCAAATAAGACAGCTACTCTTTATTCTCAGTGGTTCTCTCTGTAAATCTGGTTTAAAACAGCCAGAGATAACTATGCCACAGCCTGTGTGCTCTGCTGCCACAAAATTTCCTTTACTAGATAAATGTATACATAACTTTTGAATCCAAATTTTATTGAAGGCATGAATGAAATCTATCCCTTCTTGTCAGGGTGTAACATGAATGCCCCTGAGTCCTGTTCCCAATGTGGTCTTTATCTGAAACGCTATGAGCACAACCCTTACTTTGTCATGTTTCTATTGGCATTCTGATCTTCCACACTTCCACCAGAACTACCATTTAGCAGAACTTACACCATCCTAGCCATTCTCCAGCCTGCATTTCTAAATTCTTTCAAATTTCAGCTGTGAAGCAGTTCCAAAGGCCAGAGAACCACACTATCAGGCTTGTTGAAGCCGTAGCCCTATGGTTGTTTTTCTCATAACCACAGCAAGATCCCTGACATGAGCTCCAAGACAAAAGGTTTATTTTGGCTCACAATTCCAGATGTTTCAATCTATCCTGGTAGGGGAGACATAGAAGAGTTTACAGTGGTGGGAACATGTGTCCTGAACTCTTTACATCAGCATCAGATAGGAATCTGATGTGGGATTCCCCTCTGTATGCTCTGAATGCCATCTGGTTAATGAAGAAGCTGCTTGGGCCTATGACATGGCAGAATAGAGGTAGACAGAAAAACTAAACTGAATGCTGAGAGAAAGAAGGTGGAGTCAGGGAGATGTCATGTAGCCACTGGAGGAGACAGATGCTGGAAACTCACCGGTAGGACACAATCTTGTGGTGATGCACAGATTAATAGAGATGGGTTAATTTAAGATGTAAGAGTTAGCTAGAAATATGCATAAGCTAATAGTCCAAGCAGTGTTGTAATTAATATAGTTTCTGAGTGATTATTTTGGGTCTGGGTGGCTGGGGAACAGATGATCAGCCTCTGCCAACAGGAAGCAGAACAAATAGGTTGGGACCATAAGCATATAATCATCAAAGGCATGCCCAAAATATCTCTTACTTCTAGCTAGTCCCACATCCTAAAGGTTCCACAGCTCTCAAAATGATGTCACAAAGTTGATGGTACAGTCCTGAAATCCCAACCACTAAGACGATGAAGTTGGAGAACTACAAACTCAAGTCCTGTGTGGACTGCACAATGAGTTCAAGGACAGCCTGGACATCTCAGTGAGATTGTCTCATAAAATAAGACCCCTGAGATGATAACTCAGTGGCTGGAGGGATGGGGTGTGCCTAGTATGTAGGAAAGTCCTGGATTCAACCTTCGGTAGAGAAAGAAAGGGTGAGGGGCACAGAATGAGATGGGTGTCTGAATGTTTCAAACATGAACCTGTGGAAGATTGCTCTATTTTACTGTCTGTTGCTGTAACAAATACCACGACCAAAAGCAACTTGGGGAAGAAAGCATTTATTTCAGTTTGTAGGATGCAGTTTATCGCAAAGATAAGTGAAGGTGCCACCCCTGTGCAGGTGGTCCTGAGCTCATGGACTCTGGACTGACAGCTGGGGAGCCTGTGTGGGACTGACCTAAGCATTTTGCATGTGAGTAACAGTTTTGTAGCTTTTTCTGTTTGTGGGGCCCCATGCAATGGGATCAAGACCTGTCCCTGGCCCATGAGTTGGCTTTGAGGGACCTATTATCCATGCTGAGATGCTTCACTCAGTCTTGATGCAGGGGGAGGAGCTTCGTTCTGCCTCAACTTGATATATCATGCTTTGTTGATTCCCATGGGAGGGCTTACCCTTTCTAAATGGAGGAGTAATGGATGGGGAGTGGAAGGTGTGGGAAGGGAACAGGAGGAGAGAAGGGAGGGAAAACTGTGATTAGTATGTAAAGTAAATGAAAAGAATTTAAAAATAATAATAATAAAACCTGGCTGAGCAAGCCATGGAAGGCACAGCAGTAAGCAGTGTTCCTTCATGGCTTCTGCTTCGGTTCCTGTCCTGACTTCCCTTCAGGATGGACAATAAACTGTAAGCTGAAATAAATCCATTCCTTAAGTTGCTTTGGGGAATGGTGTTTATCCAGCAATAGACAAAGTAGGGCATAAACTAGTGCTAGAGAGAGGGTTGTTGTGGTGAGAGATGTAACCATGTTGTTTTGTGGGGAGGATTATGCAAGTGTTTGGGACTCAGCCTAGAAAAGCCGTTAGTGCTCAGAGCTCAATGGGATGGTCTGTGGGGCCTTGGAAGGCAATACTGAGAGAAATGCAGACAATAGAGGCCTGGTTTGTGACATTTCAGAGTGAAGCAAAGATTCTGTCAGGTTTATTCATATAATATTCTAATTAAGAATCTGTGGTAGCTGGAAAGCTGGGACAGAGGAATCAGCTATAATTAATAAGAGCCCAGCAACACTGAAGTGAAGCCTTTGCTATATTGGGATGACCAATGTTAGTTAGCTGAAGCAGAAAAATCGGTTGTGTGGTTTAGCTTTGATCTGATTATAACAGTGTCCTGGTTCTCCTTTCTTGGAATAAGAAAGTATGTAACTTATTTTTGATTGTGAGGGGGCCCACAATTTAAAGATTCTGGATGTTTTAAAGAGATTAAACTTTTAAAGTATTTGAAGTTCTAAAAGACTGTGGGACTTTTAAAGTTGGATTGTATTTTATATTTTGATATTGGGGTAAACAAGTAAGAAAAGGTTATGGTTTAAATAGTGATTGTTTGTCAAGTTGGTTAGGGGTTCAGTTGTCCTGATTAGCGTCAATTGCACATAAAATAGAGTTACTAGGGAAGAGAGAACCTCAGCTGAGGTACTCCCTCCCTCAGACTGGCTTGTGGACATGTCTATAGGCATTTCTTCATTACTGTTTGACATGAGAGGGTTCAGTCCATTGTTGGACAGTGCTACCCTGGGCAGGTGATCCCAGGCTCTCCATGAAATCAGTTGAATGAGTCTTAGAGAGTAGGCCAGTCAGAGTTGTTCCCCCAAAGCTTCTCCTCAGTGTCTGCTGTGAGTTCCTGCTCTAACTTCCTTTCATGATGGACTGTGTGCTGTAAAGTGAGATAAACTTTTCCTTCCCAAGTTGCTTTTGTTCCTGGTATTTACCACAGTCACAGAAAGCTAATCAAGACAACAATGTTGACTACCGTTTTATATTTATTGAATGCCTGTGTCCAGAAGCCCTGGCAACAGTACATTGCAGTGTCTTCTCATGTCCTTGTATTCAGGTCCCCAAGCCAGAGCTGTCGCTTGCTGCCATTGCCCAGCACTGTGAGAGAATTCCATACCACATATCTCTCGCTTACAAATAGATGAAAATTCTGAGTTCAATGTATAGAACTTACTGAGTGTGTGAAGTGTTTAGAAAATGTGGTGGAGTTTTACGTGGCTGCATTATAATCAGCTTGCAAGTATTTTGTTTTAAGCCTTCAGGCTTCACTTACTTTAGGGAATGGTTTGGTAATAAAACCATCTCATTACAAAAGTGGCATTTGCTTTGATGTCTTACATTTCCCCACAAAGTGGGCTGAGGATCCCAGGACTATAACTCTCGAGAGTTTGCTTCAGGCTTCCTTTCTCTGCACTTCTCCTGCATGAAGGCATTGGAAGCGTTGCTTTCAGGCATGGCCTCTCCCTTGCTTCTGGCTTGAGTTCTCTTTCTGTCACTATGATGAAATACTGAGACAATATATTCATACTATAAAGAGGAAAAGTTTATTTTCTTTGTTGTTTTGGAGGTTCTTTTCCAAGGCCAGGCAATCTCATGCCTTCAGGTCCCCGGGGACAGCAACATGTTGTGGCAGGAGCAAGCAGTGGGGTGAATAAGTTACACCATGTGCCAGGAAGCCAAGAGTGAGAGCACCACTAGGGTCCTAAATCCCCTTGGAAGACACAAGCTTAATGGTCTCTCCTAAGACTCTACCTCCTGCAGATCCTGCCAGCTCTCAGGAAACAGGTCTCAAAATGTGGGCCTTTGAGGAGTTATCTCCAAATCCACAGAGAAGCCTCCCTTAGATGTGGCTGCATCTCAGGAGACATAGCGCCTCCACAGCATCCCACAGTCCCCCATCGGAACCTATGCCACACTTTATTGAATTAGTATGTTGACCTGCTGGCCTCCCCTGTTTCCTCTGGATAGTCTGTGGGCTCAGGATTGGTATTTTCCTGGTCCACTCCCCAAGCGTGGCGCAGTGCCTGGCATAAAGCAGGTAATCAGTGAGATGGCATCCTTACCAGAGAAGAGGCTCTGACCATCAGGCACTTCATTTAGTTTCTGTGTAGAGAGGATGGGTTTTCCCTGGTTCCACAGAGACAACACAGGAGTTCCCAGCATCAGGAGCCCAGCCTGGATACAGCTGACACATGGATGCTCTATAGCCAGGATGCTGTGCACTGTGAAGGGTGAGCTTCTTTTGGGAACATGTGACACCTGAAAGGTCCCCGCTGAGCGGTCCCTCGACACCCCCACCCCCAATGCCAGCAAGAGAGGAAGTTGTAGTTCTGTGGGTTGATCCTCAAACCAACAGGTCTTTGATTTACACACGGATTTCCTGAGATTCTTCCATCTCCCATGAGGAGAATAAAGAAGTTTAGTAGGGTGCTTAGCTCAGTTTGGAAGAACATGAAGGGGGATGGAGAGGTGGGATTGCTCAACACTTATTTTACCTAAGCCTCCTTTACCACACAGCCATTCACGTCACTTCTTAAAGCTACCGTTTATTATTCATTAGTCAACAGGAAGAAACGAAAGCCTCTCACAAACCCCAGACTCGCTGGAGCCCCCAGAACTGGGAGCTGGCATTTAGGTGGGAGGCATTCCGAGGGTACCCGGAATTCTGTGCAACTCCATAGCAGCAAGAACATCACACTGAGACAGTTGTGAATTAGCTTTCTCCTCACATCTTCCTGCCCAGGCAGGGCTTATTGTAATTATACATAATCACAGAAGCAGATTGGAGCTGGGCTGGAGAGACTCAAACACACAATCCATCCACAGGCCATGTGAGGTTCTTCTGGGCTGGCATTACAGAGTTGCTCCCACATCCAACACATCTGGCCAAGAGCAACTCCACCTCACTTGGGTGGCCCCTTTCTGCGACCTCTGCAATGCCCGTTGCTCTTCAGTGTGTCTCTGGGACGAAACCTTCTTCCTTTAGTCAGCTGTGCATTCTCTGCTTGGCCAGGCTTAATTGCTTGACTTTCTTCTGTCCAGTTCGACCTGCCTGGATCCTCAGATGTCCACCATCTTTTCAATTTTACATATTGCAATTCTGTGAGTCCCATCCACTTGTAGGCCTGCCCCAGGACACGGCTGTCCTATTCCACTGCCTCTAATTCTTATTCTACAAGAGCCGCGAGTCACAGGTGAATGTCTGTCTCCCTCCTGTACCGTAATCATGTGACGCTGAGTCAGCGGTGAGGGGACCCTGTGACCTGTGAAACAGAAAGGGAGTGACCAAGTCTGCTTATCCATGGCCTCTTTGATTTCAGGAAAGACCACGTCAGCAGGACTCATTTGGGGGGACTTACTTGTCATTGTTCGTCCATTCTTTAGTCCCATGTGACTATAAACCCGTCATTAGCATAGCAGGTACTGTAGACGAGAGTTTGTGTCCGTCCCCCAAATTCATTTGTTAGATGTAGTGTTATGAGGACTAATTTTAACACGGCCATAGAACCCACACAAGTGGGGTGAGTGTTTTTATAAAAGGACCCCAGAGAGCTCCTCGATTCCACCCACCATGTGAGGACAGCAGAAAGCCAGACCTCTAGGAGTCAAGGACCCCATTCTTACCAGACACCAAATTTGCCAGGACCATCACCATGGACTTCTGGACAAATGTCTGCTGGTGCCAAGCTGTGCGCTCTACAGCATTGCGCGTGGGCAGACTAACAGAGCAAGGGTATAGGGAAGTGTCTGTCTGGTGGGCCAGCCTGAGCTTCCTGCTGGCGCCTTTGATCTTAGGAAAGAAAACATTAGCCATTGGCTGGTGGCACTGCCTGGAGAGGGAGGGTCCCTCAATGGGGAACAAGGTGATAATGAAGACTTTGCATCCTGGGGGAGGGGCTTATTGGGGAGTGGAAAAAGGCAGAGTTGCTGTCCCCTCCACAGAGCTACTGAAAGTTGATGATGTGTCTCCTTTTTCTGCTACCCCTAATGCAGAGCTGGAGACCACAAGCACACAGGAAGAACCTGTAATTAACTGCCATCGACTGATACTTACAAAAATTATATTCTGCCAAGACTGCTGGTGCAGGCCTGTAATTCCAGCTACTCGGAAGAATGAGGCAGGAGGATCACAAGTTCAAGGCCTGCCTGGGCAATTAAAATAAAAAGTAAAGGAAGTGTTGGGACCCAGTCAGCTGTGGTACTAGGATGCACAAGGCTTTTGCGTTCCTGGATTCTGTGTATTCTGCTTATATATGTTCCTTTACCTGTAAGCTTACTCTTTGCAAATTCAATGCTTTTATGATGCCAGGACTCAGACTCAGAGCCGCAGTCTTGATAAGCACGCGCTCTGCTGTGCCACCAATCCATCTTCCTTCCCTCCCTCCCTCTCCTCTTTCTCTCCTTCCTCTTCCTCCTTCACTTTTTCTTTTTCCTTCCTTCTCCCCTCTCTTTCTTTATGGTCTTTGGAGCGGCCCCTCATGCTAGGCAAGGGCTCTACTTGCTCGCATTCATAGATATTTCTCTTGCAACAAGGTCTCCCTATGTAGCCCAAGTGGTCTCAGTCTCCCTCATCCTACTGCCTCCAAATCCCTATCATATACATATGTATCCCATGTCCAGCTATAGGAATTACTATCATTTAATTATTAGAATATATATAAAATGTCTCCACTAATATGTTTATCTAGTCTAATAAAAATAAAATTGAAACAGCAGTCTGCCAAAGTCAAATACACTGAAGAATTTTTTAATGTTTTCCCATATCTGTGTGTGTGTGTGCGCGCGCGCGTGCACACACACACACACACACACACACACACACACACAGAAGACATTTTTGCTAAAGCAAAATGTCAGCTATCATACCATGGAATCTGACATTTTACTTTATTGTATGCTTCCCTGTGAAAAGACATTATACAGGCACAGCTCCTGACCCAATGCAACAAAATTAACAATTCTTTAATCACATTTGCGAACCAATCTCCGTTCAGATTTCATTGATTGGCACCAACATCTATTTCTTTTCTATAGCTGGGTTATTTGGATGGAGATTCAAACACTCCCTTGTTGTGCACTGTGTAACCTGCTGCAGCGTCGTGCACCGTGTAATCTGCATCAGTGTCATGCACCATGTAACCTGCATCAGCATCGTGCACCATGTAACCTGCAGCAGTGTCGTGCACTGTGTGACCTGCAGCAGTGTTGTGCACCATGTGACCTGCAGCAGTGTTGTGCACTGTGTGACCTGCAGCAGCGTCATGCGCTGTGTAACCTGCATCAGTGTCATGCACCGTGTAATCTGCAGCAGCGTCATGCACCGTGTAACCTGCAGCAGCGTTGTGCACGATGTGACCTGCAGCAGCGTCGTGCGCCGTGTAACCTGCGGCAGTGTCATGCACTGTGAATCGTGTGCTATGTAACCTGCAGCAGTGTTGTGCACTGTTAACCTGCGGCAGTGTCGTGCACTGTTAACCTGCGGCAGTGTTGTCCACTGTGTAACCTGCAGCAGCATCATGCACTGTGTAACCTGAAGCAGCATAGTGCACTGTGTGACCTGCAGCATTGTTTCTCTTTTCATGCCACTGAGTGAGTGAGAAATAATTGTAGTTGGAAAAGAGAATGCTGGCGACGGGAATTGCTTCTCCACGTTCGTCTTGCAGTCTAATTAAATCTCACGCAGTGTTCCCATTCTATCTGCCCCCAGAAGGCCACACAGTGTACTTCACAGGGCACAGCATAGTAGGAAAGGATGTCTCATTTTCGCTCTGACAAGGATGCTGTCCAAGCCTGCCTGTCCTTAGAGGTGGCTTCTGTCTCCTGGACCTGATAAGTGGGGACTATCTGAGCTAAAAGCCCCTGACTAGTGCCCACAGCCAGCCTTTCTCAGTCTTTTACTTTCCCTGAGCCCCTCCCAGGATGAGAAGCAGGTCCTGCTGGGAGTGCATCCTTCCTGGTTTCCAAGAAGGTCTATTTCCTTGCCACCTCACTCTCACCCCCTCCCCTCTAGACTGTAACTTCCAGACAAGAAAAGGCCCAAGCTGGGTAGAGTTCAGGGCCGAGGGTTCGTCTGGTCTGCTTGGGGTCAGGGTGGCTTCTCCAGCAGCACACACATGAAGGAAAGTCCCGGAGCCATGCTTCTGGCACTGCCTGTATGCCACAGTCATCCCCCGAGGCCAGAGGACACATGGGAAGGGACATCACAGAAAGCAACTTGCTAGACTTGAGGTCTTGTGGATTATTCTGCATATTAAAGCAAAGGAGTCCAGAAGGGTCTCCCTGGCTGGACTTTCCTATGACCAATTTCTTCATGTACTCAAACATAGCCAAAAAATGTCTCCATCTTGCCACCAGTTTTGTGCCTTTTTGTCAGATGGGAGCACTCCAGGATCTTCACACAGTGCTGCAGGCCAGAGGCCGTCATCTCAGGGTCTTCCCATGGCACTGCAGGCCAGAAGCCTTCATCCAGTTTCTTCCCATGGC
Source organism: Ellobius talpinus (assembly GCA_001685095.1). NCBI lineage: Eukaryota > Metazoa > Chordata > Mammalia > Rodentia > Cricetidae > Ellobius > Ellobius talpinus. Next base: position 15,986 of record LOJH01032185.1, read on the forward strand.
ACTGCAGGCCAGAGGCCTTCATCCAGGGTCTTCCCATGGCACTGCAGGTTGGAGGCTTTCATCTCAGGCTTGTCGAATGGAGTGAGATGAGTCTTGAACCTGCTGTTGAAGTTCCAGCCCAAACTGTCCTGTAGTCTAAAGAACTCTTAAGACTCTGGAGAAGAATGCTGGGGAATCCAAGACATCATGGATGCTACCCTGCGGATCTGCTCCTCAGACCCCGCCCCCATTCCCAGTTCCCATCTCCTCCTGACCACCTGGAGTAAAAGCGAATCACCATCTTAATCATTCAATCAACAAATGTTTCTTAAGCAGAGACCACAAGTCAGGCTCCACCTTTGCCCAGGGAGCTGCAGGTGGAATGCATAGGGAAAGCATCACTGCATCCAATGGGGGAGACACCGACTCAGAGTAGCAGTCATTAAAGCCAGCAATGACCTAAGCATGGTAAGGAAGCATGGTATAGAAAAGGCCAACCAAAAATGGATGGATCTAGAAAACATCATATTGAGTGAGGTAACCCAGACCCAGAAAAACTCACTCAGAAGTGGCTTTCAAACATTAAAAAAAAAGTCTACAACTCACAATCCCAGAGAACCTAGACAACAAAGAGGACCCTAAGAGAGAC
>LOJH01032186.1:2280-24718 GCA_001685095.1 Ellobius talpinus
GTTAAGCCATTGGCTGAAAGCAGCTTCTTTATTAACCAATAAAAGCAATACATATACAGAAGGACTTCTCTCTCTCTCTATCCCCTTCCCTCTCCCCTGTCTATCTGTCTGCTGCCAAAAATATAATAATGAATTTATGGAAATATTTCTTGATGTGGTTTAAGATGATACAGTCTATCATGGCATGGAAATAATAAAACAATGTGACAATATCTCCATGGTAGCCAGACTATGTGCCTGTAAATCTTCACCTTAATAGTACGAGGACAGAGAAAGATAACCAAGAACTGGGGCATGGTTGTAATTCTGAAAGCCTGATTTTCATAGACCCACTTAACTCTAGCTAGGCCATACCTGCCAAAGGTTTTTCCAGCCCTGCAAACAGTGTCATAAGCTGGAGACCACCAGAATAATTCAGTTTTTGATTTGTGACTCCTTTTGTATAAGAAATTGTTATGCAACCCTGAGAATAAACATACCTATATGAAGTGGGTGTTAAAATGATACATTTATTGTTAATAAATCAAAGAAATCTACTGAAAAACAATTTGGTGAATATATCTTTTATCATTTAATGACATGAAAGTAAATGTGTATATTAATAGAATGGGCATATTTATTTTTACATAAAACATAAAATCTTAGCTAAATATTTGATACTGTAGCACATAGAGAATGTTCAGAGTTAATTGATACTTTGGTTTTATAATTGTCAAATATGGACAACATCACATAAATAAATACACTTAGGGCCATCTCCTAAGTTGTTAAAATATTTTTCTTTATTGCTACCCAATAATCATTGAATGATTTTTTTAAAAATAAAATACAAGTAAGTAACTCAAACAATTTTTTTATTGGTTTTTAGAGACAAGGTTTCTCTTTGTAGCTTTAGAGCCTGTCCTAACACTCATTCTGTAGACCAGGCTGGCCTCAAACTCACAGGAATCCTCCTGCTTCTGCCTCCCAAGTGCTGGGATTAAAAGCATGCAACACCACAACTAGGCAATTCAAGCAATTTTTAAAGCTACACTATACTATACAATACAAAGATAAATTAATTTGGTATTTATATGTTGATGAATGACACTTGGGAAATAGAAAAGTCTGTTTTCCACAATTAAATCAGTATTTCCAAAAGAGCAGAAAACTCTTGAAATTTAGTAAAAGTATTTCAATTTGCAACAGTCAGCAAGTCTTATGTGTGAGCTAAGGTGCTTCAAAGAGTTGTTATGTTAATTGCATGGCATGGCATGACATCACATGCAATACACATGTTGCATGATCAGAACAAAGTGGAGGTACAGTTAAATCAGGATACAAACATGGGTGAGTGATGCCAGAGATATGAAAATCAACATACATATAAATCTGAATTTTTAATCACTGTGTTCAAAACCTTTACATGTTACCAGGTGGTTTTTGAATCTCAGTTATTGCAATCCAGTAAGGAATCAGGAACCACAGACTAAAAATCTGTGTCCAACCACAAGACTTTGTGGGGATAATTTCATATCCAAATTAAAACACACCGTCCCATCTCCCCTGGGCTCATGGCAATCTGATAATGCAGCTAGTTCTACTTCTAAAGTCTCCAATCTCAAAGAAACTGCAGAAGGAAAATAAGAGCCCAAAAGAATTCAAAAGCATTTATAGACCTCAATAGACCCATTATACATTTGAAAGCTTAAACTTAATACCAAAAGATTTCCACTAACAGAAATGTGCATGGTGTCTTACCTGCTTACAACAAATCAACAATGAAAAACACCAATAAGGACACTACCGTGTGTTTATTTCAGAAAAGTGAGACTTTCTCAAGAACTTCAACAGGTCCTTCTCAAAGGACTGCTTAAGAAAGAACTGTCATCAGTTCTATACATTTTACTGTTCCTGAAAGTTTCCATGACAGACAAGAAGGTGCAAGGTAACAGGTTGTCATGACCTGGTTATTCTAGGTCTCAGTGTCTCGGCATATAATCAGCGATAGCTAAAAACACCAACCTCCTGCTTCAGTGTTCTAAATGATAACATTTTTTCACAAACAATTTTTAAAAAAAAATACAATGCAAAAATTAAAGAATAAGCATACAAAGAAACAGTTTTAAGCAATCATAAATGGTTACATTTTAAACAGTGTTATTATAAAAATCATAAGTTTTAAATTTATACACTGTAAATGTTATAAGCTAATGTATTCTTTGGGAAAACATCAAATGCTGTAAATGAAGCCTACAGTGTCTTTAGGCAAACAATATACTATAAACAAAGTCTACAGTGTTGCTAAGAGTTACAGTAGATTAATATGTCCAATGACTTTATATTCACCTAAAAGTCTCTGATAGAAGAAAATCTAGTGCTTAAAAATTCTGTTCTCAGTAAGTATTCATTTGTTGAACATTTATTTTTATACCAAATCTATTGTTTCATAGTATTTATTGGTGCTATGACTAAAGTATGCAATGAAGCTATATTCCACAGACTAGAAGAGTCTTGAAATTATACCACATAGTTTAAGTGTACGGTAGGCTACACTATAAGGATACACTATGATTAGGAAATTGTCTCACAATTTATACCAGCAATTATTTCTGCTGTTAAAAGTTTGTCTACACTTAAAAACCTTCACCTCAACGTTTTCCTGCAAAAGAAATAGAAATTCATTACCTAGGGACGTTCTCATTTCTCTTGATGGTGGGACTGGAAATTACACTGGGAGACCAGTGCTAAATGAATGAGCTACTTATCTATATCTTTTCCAATTTTTATTGAGATTGATCTCACTAAATTGTCTGGACAGGCCCTGAACTTACTATCTTCTGCCTCAAAACCACAGTCCCCAAGAGGACAGGCCTGCAATGTCAGGTGCTGCTGCAGCTTTCTTCAAACACAAATCACTGGTAAACACCATACATTCACAAATTACATAGCTTTTTATTCATGCTATGACACTTTGAACATGATTTGCTTCAGTATTTCAACACATATAAATTTGTAGAATCTTCTTCCAATCGGAGTTATCGCATGCTTTTTAGTGTGGTTAAAATATAAGCTTTACTTTCCAAACTGCAGCAATTTCAATCAATGTCTGTTTCTATAGAACTGCCTTCATGGTACATTAGTTTATGCATTTGAGTGGATGTTTAAGAAATGAATATCATATTCCATTCATTCACGGGCTTTAACACCAGATATTTTCATGTCTTCAAATGGAATTGAAGATCGTAACACATCTCTTAGAGTCACGGAATTTTCTCCAGTGACTTCTCCCAAGCTTTCCATAGCAAGCAAACAAACAAAACATCTTAAGCCTTCACCATTTGTTTTACATTCATTAGCTCTTTTCCCGGTACTTCCACTATTTGAAGAGAACTAGACATTCTAAACATTCTTGCATGTTTGGCATTCATAAGGGTCCCCCCCACTCAAGTATGTGTTTTTCCATGTCTTTGAAGGGAACGGTAACATGTAAAGGCTTTACCACAGTCTTGGCATTCATAGGGTCTCTCTCCAGTGTGAGATCTTTCATGAATTTGAAGTAAATACAGATAAATGAAGGACTTACTACAGTGCTTACATTCATAGCGTTTTCCTCCAGCATGAGCCATTTTATGCCTCTGAAGAGAACTATGACTTATCAAAGCTTTACCACACTGTTTACATTCATAGGGTTTTTCTCCTGTGTGAACTTTTTCATGCATTTGAAGAGAACTGTGACTCCGGAAGGCTTTATCGCACTGCTTACATGCGTAAGGCTTTTCACCAGTGTGAGTTCTTTCATGCATTTGAAGGAAACAGGGGTAAAGAAAGGCTTTACTACATATATTACATTTATAGAGCTTCTCTCCAGTATGAGACCTCTCGTGCATTTGAAGGTAGCATGGATAAATGAAGGCCTTCCCACACTGCTTACATTCATAGGGTTTCTCTCCAGCGTGAATTCTTTCATGTCTTCGAAGGGAGCTTTGACTTCTGAAGGCCTTCCCACACTGCTTACATTCATAGGGCTTTTCTCCAGTGTGTGTTCTTTCATGTAACTGAAGAGAACTTGAACAGCTGAGAACTTTCCCACACAGTTTACACTCATAGAAACCACTATGAGTTTTTTCGTGTATTCGAAGGTACCCAGCACTTTTGAAGGTCTTGCCACATTCTTCACATTCATAGGGTTTTTCACCGGTATGGGTTCGTTCGTGTGCCTGAAGGAGACTGTGACATCTGAAGGTTTTACCACACTGTGTACAGTCATAATGCTTTTCTCTACCATGAGCTCTTTCATGTAACTGAAGGGAGCTGAGGCCTTTGAATGCTTTTCCACACTGTACACATTCATAGGGTTTTTCTCCACTATGGATTCTTTCATGTCTTTGAAGAAAAGAAGGACAAATAAAGGCTTTACTGCATATCATACATTTATAGGGTTTTTCTGCGGTATGAGCCTTCTCGTGCTTTTCAAGTAAATACGGATAAATGAAGGACTTGCCGCATTGTTTACATCCATAGGGTTTTCCTTCAGTATGAGTTTTCTCATGTACCTGAAGATTACTGAAGCGTCTAAAGGTTTTGCCACACTCTTTACAGCCATACGATCTTTCTCCACTATGTGCTCTTTCATGCGCTCGAAGGGAATTGGAAGAACTGAGGGTTTTGCCACACTGTTTACATCCATAGAAACCACTATGAGTTTTTTCATGTATTCGAAGATTACTGAGACTTTTGAAGGCTTTACTACACTGTTGACAAGCGTAAGGTTTTTCGCCAGTGTGGGTCCTTTCATGCACTCGAAGTAAACTATGATATCTGAAGGCCTTGCCACACAGTTTACACTCATGGGGTTTTTCCCCAGTATGAATGATTTCGTGGACCCGAAGACGACTGAGACCTCTGAAGGTTTTCCCACACTGCTTACACTCATAAGGCTTTTCTCCAGTGTGTGTTCTTTCATGCAGCTGAAGAGAACCAGAGCAACTCAGAGTTTTCCCACACCGTTTACACTCATAGGGTTTTTCTTCAGTGTGCGTCCTCTCATGGACGCGAAGATAACTGAAGCCCCTGAAGGCCTTCCCACACTGCTTACACACGTAGGGCTTCTCTCCAGTGTGTGTTCTCTTATGTAACTGCAGGGCACTGGAACAACTGAGAGTTTTGCCACACTGTCTACATTCATAGGGCTTTTCCTCAGTGTGGCTTCCTTCGTGGATACGAAGGTAACTGAGACTTCTGAAGGCTTTGTCACACTGCTTACATTCATAGGGTTTCTCTCCAGTGTGCGTTCTTATATGAACTTGAAGCAAACATGGATAAATGAAGGATTTACCACACTGTTTACATTCGTAAGGTTTTCCTCCAACATGAGAAACTTTATGTCTTTGAAAGGAGCCTTGATCTTTAAAGTCTTTGCCACACTGTTTACACGCGTACGGTTTTTCTTCACAGTGAGTCCTTTCATGTCTTTGAAGGAAAGAGGAACACAGAAAGGCTTTACTACAGATCTTACATTTATAGGGTTTCTCTCCACTATGAGCTCGCTCATGTAGCTGAAGAGAACTCTGACCTCTGAAGGTTTTGCTGCACTGCTTGCATTGATAGGGCCTTTCCCCAGTGTGAGTCCTTTCATGTCTTCGAAGAAAAGAGGGGCACAGAAAGGCTTTACCACAAATGTTACATTTATATGGTTTCTCCCCACTGTGAGACCTCGCATGTAATCGAAGGGAGCTATGACCTCTGAAAGCCTTACCGCATTGCTTACACTCGTAGGGTTTTCCCCCTGTATGAGTTCTTTCATGTCTTTGCAGGAAAGATGAACAACGAAAGGCTTTACTGCATATGCTACATTTGTAGGGTTTCTCTCCAGTATGAGATCTTTCGTGGGTTTGAAGTAAATAGGGATAAATGAAAGACTTACCACACTGCTTACATTCATAGGGTTTCTTCCCAGCATGAGCTATTTTATGTCTTTGAAGGGAACTGTGGCTTCGCAGAGCTTTCCCACAATGTTTACATTCATAGGGTTTTTCTCCAGTATGAGTTCTTTCATGTACTCGAAGATTACTGAGACCTCTAAAGGGCTTAGCACATTGCTTACATTTATACGGTTTCTCTCCTGTGTGAGTTCTCTTGTGTCTTTGCAGGAAAGAGGAACAAAGAAATGCTTTACTGCAGATCTTACATTTATAAGGTCTCTCTCCAGTATGATACCTTTTGTGCATTTTAAGTAAATAGGGATAAACGAATGACTTACCACATTGTGTACATTCATAGGGCTTTTCTCCAGCACGAATTATTTTATGCCTTTGAAGGGAACTGTGGCCTTGGAACACTTCACCACACTGCCTACACTCAGATGTTTTTCCGCCGGTGTGAATTATTTCATGTCTTTGAAGGGAATTTTGGCAACTGGAAGCTTTGCCATGTTGCATACAACCAGAATGCTCTTCTCTCTTAGCAGTTCCGCTGGAAGACGGCAGGTAGTTGAAGGAACTCAGAGAGGCAGCACAAGGTTTAGATTCAGAAGGGTTTTCTTTGGTGTGAGTCCCTCCACGAATGCAAAATGAACTGGGACCAATAAAGGCTGTGTCATATTGATTATACTCACGGGGCTGTTCTCCACTGTGAATCTGCTGAGAAACTCCACATGAACTTGGAAAACTAAAGGATTCAGAATATACTTCACATTCAGAGGTTCCTCTCCCAGTGTGGGCTCCCATGTATATGTGAATAGTTGCGAGAGAACTGGAGGTATATTGCTTCTCTCCATACTCCTCAAGCTCATGTGTGTATCCAGGGTGGGATGTGATGTTCCTATTAAAGGATGAATGAGACATGAACACTTTCCCACACAAATTACATGCACAAAGTTTCACTCGAATTGAAATTTCTGGACTTCTATTGATATTTGATACCTTGGAGGTTTCTCTAAATGGATTACCTTCTTTACTCCCCCAGACCAAAGCTAGTATTTGACTTCTGTAAACACTGGCAGGCACATTGCTAGCGGTTGCTTCACTGATGACTATTTAGTCATTAGTAGGTTCTGGATTTCCACTATCCCCTAAATCAGGGGAAGTGTATGTCTTCTGCAGAATCTAACTGTTCTCAAACTAAACGGATTAGGATTAAAAGGTCATACATGTACTTTTCTCAAGACTGTTTACAAGCAAACTGCTTTTCAAATCTGAACAGCTTTCTTACATGGAATTACATTATTTCTGTGAAATTTTTCTAATGGTGAGTAATTTAAATTTGTGCTTGCCTTGCTACTTGTTCATAAATTTTCATATCACATTAAGATTTTCTCAAAATATATTTTCTCCCACTGATACAAACACATGTAATTTACCTTAGATTTTTCCCAGGATGTTTATAATGCTCTTCAATGGTCTGGTATTCTGATTTGATTCCTAAAACGCAGACCCAGAAAAATTTTCACAAATTATTAAAAACCTCAAAGAAACTGTAAGTTTTCTAGGGTTAATGCGCATGGTACCCATGCCTGATTTATTCACATAATTCTTACCTTTCCACACTCCAAAGTAGAGAAAGAAGAAACACTTGTCTAACTGACAAAGTGAAGGAACATTAGCATTCTTACCCACAGAAGCAAGGTTACTACAGGTTTCCAGCATCACACTGATGTATAGGTTCTTCTGTAAAGGATCCAGCAAAATCCACTCTTCCTGGGTGAAGTTCACAGCCACATCCTCAAAGGTCACTGAGTCCTAAAATATCCCATATGTGTGCATAAGAAAATGGGTGAAAGTGACAGCACTGTGGATAACTAATAAGATGTTCACAAATTCTGCAGTCTCCAAATGTCTATGCAATGACAGAGAAGTTCTAATGCTACGACTGACATTCATGCAGGAAACGGTGAAGGAGGAACATTCCTCTCATGACCACATCCAGGGATTGGAGTATGCTACTGGGCTGCCTCAATTTCTCTTTCTAAAATGGAATGGAGTATAATGTACAAAATATAATACAGTCAAGAGGTTGCTTTTCCTTGGAACTTCTTAGGCAGAAATAGGAGTTTTACTGATAAAAGTGTACTGGAGATTCTAGGAAGCATTACAAACATAAATGGTAGTCACTAAGTAGTCACTCAGTCTAAGTGATTCAGGGAAACATTTGGCATTTTCTGAACCCCTGTTAGCTTTCTGAATGTTCAGTGAACAGCAATAATGAAAGAATCTATCCACACAACACGCTTAGGCTAACAAGTTGTCAAAACTTGTTAAGTGGGGAATTGCATCTGTGCTGTGACTCCATCAAGGGAAACATTAAAATCCTGAAAGCAGTTTCCACTCAGTCAAATTTAATAAAGCAGCAAATGTGAAATAACCAAGTGATCCCAAAAGAACAATTTTTAATATTTACACATATTACTTGATAATTTCACAAATAAACACAAAATGTATTGATCATATTCACCCCCAGCTACTTCTTCCACTCCCTCTGTACCCCTCTTCCCAACATATGCCTCTCCTAACTTCATGTTCCCTTCACTTTTTGTTTTGCTTTTAAAGATTTCTCTATTTTATGTATATGGATATTTTGCCTACGTGTATGCACCACAGAGCTCAGAAGAGGCACCATATCCCCTGAAACTGGAGTTATGGACAGCTACTGTGTGAGTGCTGGGAACCAGACTCCATCCTTTGTAAGAGCAAAGCTGCTCTCCGGTGCACACCTTTAGGCAGGTGGATCTCTGTGAGTTTGAGGCCAGCCTGGCCTACAACAGCTAGTTCCAGAACAGGCTCCAAGGCTACAGAGAAACAGTGTCTCAAAAAACAAACAAAACAAACAAACAAAAAAGCAAATATGCTCTTAACCACTGAGCCATTTCTCTAGCCTTTAGTTTTCTTTTTGCTTTTATTACCCATAAAGTCCAATTAATGCTTTCTGAATGTATACCAACAACATTCTAGCAGCCATACGCCCTCCTCTCTTCTAGCAACTATCGATTGCCAGTAGTTCCTCAGAGAGAAGCCAAGCTCATTAGTCAGTGATTTCTATGATTTTGTGTAAATAACCATAGATACTGTGAGTTCATGAGGCCATGTCATACCTAGAAGATAGCATTTCACAGCTCTCCTCCACATACTCTGGATCCTAAATTCTTCATAACCCTTCTTTGATCATGTTCCCTGAGTATTACACCAATAGACAGCAACTTTCTAATTAGCCATTCAGTAAATGTCAAAGGAAATCGAACAATTAGATGGCACATGTTTTTACAAGAACTCAAAGTAACTGGGTATACTACACGCTGTAGTTCCAGGTACTGGGGAATGTGGGATGTAGGATCATTTGACCCAGGAGCTCAAAGCCTCCCTGCAAAGATCCCTATATGAGGAGGGAGGGAGAGGGGGGAAGAGGAAGACAGTATCACTAAAATGCCATCTCGTCTAAATTATACCTGTATGAAAATCACAGCTCAAACAGCATCCTTAGGAGTCACCAAAATCTACATTTTCAAACCTTCTAACAACACAAGTGTCTAGCAATTGTCAAAGTCTTCTGAATAATAGTATGATAACTTGTCTAACAAATATGAGGACATTTGAAACACATTACAGACACAAAGGGGCAAAGGTAAAAGCAAATTCCCAGAATTTATCAAGCCACCATGTAGAAACTAATCTTTAGTAACCCAAAGTATAAATGGCCAGTCTGAAGAAAAACAACTTACACTGTAAATTTTACTACTCAACAAGATGTCATCGTCTACACATCTGCCTATATACAGACTCTACAAGCTAAGACCAAGTCACTTCTCCCTTGATTGTTTTTGAGACAGGGTCTCTCTATGTTGCCCTAGAACTCTCCATGTAGGCCGGGTTGGCCTTGATCTCACGGAGTTCCTGTCTCTGCCTTCCTTTTGACTCTTACCAAAAGAACTCTACTTCTTTTCAGCCGTGCACTCCCTCCCTGGGAACTCACCTGCTGCTTCCATAAAGTATTTTAATAAAATTTTGTCTCTTTATGCCTTGGTAAGTAAATTTTATTGTCTGTGTTATCACTCCATATACGTACATAGTAGTGTGAGGGCTTATCTCAGAACTGTCTTAGTTACTGTTCTACTGTTGTGAAGAGATTCTATGACCCAGGTAACTCCTATAAAAGAAAGTATTTAATTGGGGCTTGCTTACAGTTTGAGAGTTGTCAGCCCATTATCATGGCAGGCTGCATGGTGAGAGGCAGAAAGAACAGGAGCTGAAAGCTTTACTTTCTAACCTTCAGGCTTCAGGCAGGGAGGGATTAGCCCTGGTTTGGCCTTTCAAAACCTCAAAGCTCAACCCCAGTGACACACTTCCTCCAACAAGGCCACACCTCCTAATCATTCTAACCTTTCTTAAATTGTTCCACTCCCTAGTGATTAAACATTCAAATCTATGAGCCTATGGGGTGCCATTCTCATTCCAACCATCACAGGAACTCTCTTCGTGCCTCCCTTGCCTGATCCCTTCAACTGATGGTACCTCGCTGGGATGCCTCTCCAACAAGACCTAAAGGACTTAGCAGCATCATTCCAGACCACTGTCTCCCACTGAAGGACATACAAACTAAAACATTTTATTTGGCTTCCTACAAGAAATCCTGACTTATATAGACACTGACCAAAGCAACTGTATGGTGAGCACTTAGGGTGACGGAAAAAGGAAGAGAGCCTGCTATAACCCGTGACCCCATGACTAAAAGGCTGACGTTTGTGTTTCTGAAAGCACCTCACTCTCCCTGTGGTATTCTCTCCAATCACTCTGTTCCCTTACCCACTTAAGTTCTCCCTCACGTCCTCACTCAAGAGCTTCACACAGGGGACTCAGGAAGCCACTAAAAGTCCCCTCATCCTCAGAAAATATTCTTCTCCTTCAGGAGGTAGTCAGTGAGGACTCTGGCACCATCCACACGTGTGACTCATTTCTCATGTCTTATCTATCCTGGTGCATAGCAATTTCTTCCAAATTAAAATCTTCCATCCTGAAGGGAGGTGCCTTAAGTCTCAAGAGTTAAAAAGAAGTTCCATAAGCTTACCAGATTCACAACTGCTGGTGCACTCCTGAGAATTAAGCGGTTGCAGCTGAGACATAGTGGTCTATTACTTTGCCTTTCATAGATGAATTTACATACCACTTCCTCTGAGGTCAGAAGAGGAGGCAGACAGAATCTAAGAGCTAGAGGAAGGCATGGGGTATTGTATAGAAATTTCTCCCAAGTTGAAAGATTACCTACTGAAGGGAGATTTAAGACTCAGGAAGTGCTAACTTTCATAATGCTGGAAGGTGCTATGTAGACCACAGTAGGAAAAGATACATCAATGGTATCTCTGCAGTCAGTCCTGCAGGCTACAATATCTACCAGCCAGGCAAGATGTGCTCACTGGTACAATAGTGGCATAAAGGTTGTGCGGTCACCAACTGCTTTTGAGTTGGAACTCTTGGCCTGTCCTAGATTCACATTCAAATATAAACCTGGTCAAACGCTCTTGGCTCAGAAGGTCACAAGTTCTAGGAAGGAAGCTATTATTGTTGTTTTGCTAAAAAACATGTTGTAAGATTGTCCTTAAATATGCATACCTATGCCTGTAAGTTAATTCTGCTCCAGCCTTGGCCAGAAAAGCTTCTCTTAGTAGCAGTCAGCAGTTTAAGCAAAAATTCACAACTTTTCAAAGTGTCTAAGCCCGAATAGGACATCTATATTAACTTCCCCCAAACTCAGGGAACATCACAGAAGTATGGAAACAGAGGAGCTGGAAGGGTGGGTAAGATCATTGATAATTTTGTCTTTGGAACATGACACGACCATTGTACCCATAAATCCACAGCAGCTATGAGTACCTGCACAAGAGCAAAAAAAAAAAAGACCTCACGTTCAGGACAAACTTGAAAACCACTTTGAGGACAGACAGGAGCCTGAGGTTGTAGAAGCTCCCATGTTCACCGTGTCTATGACAAGCCTAGGATAACCCGGGATGTGGCAAAGATTATGACTACACTGTCAATTCATGACTGCACTGTTCTCCCTGACTAACTTTCCTGACTTAACATTGTAGTCCAGTTTCCCTCAGCGCCACCAGTGGCGACCCTAGCCAACAGACATCATCTCCCACCTTATACCTACAGGACATCTTTTCATTCTTTTTTCATCTTAATCAAGCTCCTACTAGGTAGAGCCTCACATCCAAATTCTAGCAACACTTAAATATTTAGGAGCTCCAGAGGCCTTAGGACATTCTTAATACAGAACTGTACGTCCAACAAGTGGCAAGGATCATAGAACACTCTCCCAAAACTATCTACTACAGACACCTACAGCATGAAACCCATTATGGAAATCAGTTTGAAGATTCCTCAAAAAAATTAAAAATAGAATTACCATATGGACAGCAATGTCACTTCTGAGCATAGTTTCATACCCAACCAGAGACATCTGTACCTCCATGTTTGTTTATTGCTGCTCTACTATATCAAGAAACGGTAACCAACCTAGTTGCCCATCAATAGATGAACAGATAATGAAAACCTATTAAGATGTATAAAATGGGAACTAAAGAGATGGCTCAGTGGTTAAGAGCACTGGTTACTCTGATTTCCCTACCAAAGGACCCAGGTTCAATTCCCAGCATCCACATGGCAGTTCATAACGGTCCATAATGCCAGTTCCAGAAGACGTGGCATCCACACACAGACATACATGGAGTGCTGTGGGAGCTCCTTCAGCTCCTTCAGCCAATAGCCTTTAAGATACCAGCCTACTTGGGCATGGTCTATTTGGCTTAAAAAAGCAGCAGTAACTGTGTGCTCCCTCTCTTGCTTTGGACTCTGCTTTCAGCTATCAGACTCTTTTCCTGGTTGTGCAGAGGGCTATTGTCTAGGATGGTGATCTGTAAGTTTTTCCCTTTAAATAAATAACCCTTTTATNGTGCTGTGGGAGCTCCTTCAGCTCCTTCAGCCAATAGCCTTTAAGATACCAGCCTACTTGGGCATGGTCTATTTGGCTTAAAAAAGCAGCAGTAACTGTGTGCTCCCTCTCTTGCTTTGGACTCTGCTTTCAGCTATCAGACTCTTTTCCTGGTTGTGCAGAGGGCTATTGTCTAGGATGGTGATCTGTAAGTTTTTCCCTTTAAATAAATAACCCTTTTATTAATCATAATTCCAAACCGGTGTGGTTTTGTGACTTACTTCTTTAATGGAGGCAAAATTTCAATGTACATAAAACAAACAGACAAAAAGATGCATAAAATAAAATACCATTCAGCCTAGAGAAAAGTAAAATCACAAAATTTTCAGGTCAGTGGATTGATTTAGAAAGTACACTATTAAGCAAGGTCACACAATCTTAGGAAAAGAAAAAAAGCATGTTCTCCCTCATATGTGGATCTTAGCTTATAATGTGTATATGCAAATATATAAACAAAAATATCTATGGTTACAGTATAACATGCAGAAAGGAGAAGAAGAAAGAGTAAATATTAAGTGTTGAGGAAGAACAGAATGCAGGTTAAGGTGCTGGGATCATGAAAGAAGACATAAAGCTTATTGTTTTCTTATTTTAACTCTGTCATGATTTTTTGGGGGGGGCTAGTGGTAGATATGGAACTAAAGTATATTTGCTAGGGAAAGTATTAAATTCAATGCGAAGTTCCACAGCTTCAGAATGGCTATTGTCACCAAGCCTGACAATCTGAGTTTGAGACCCAGGACCTCCTTGGTTGAAGAAGAGAACCAACTTCTTCGCGTTCTCCTCTTACTTCTACACACCCATGCATGCCTTCACACACCCAAACCAATAAATAATGCAACTTTTAAAATGGTAAAATGTTTAACTCTAGGTCTATGTGTAACCCCCATGGGGTTGCATATCAGATATTTACATGACGATTCATACCGGAAGCAAAATTACAGTTACAAAGTAGCAACGAAATAATTTTATGCTTGTGGATCATCACAACGTGAGGAGCTGTACTGAAAAGTCACAGCATATGGAAAGTTGAGATCCACTTTTGGTGGTTTGAAAGAAAATGGCCCCCAAAGGGAGTGGCACTATTAGGAGGTGTGGTCTTGTTGAAGTAGGCATGGCCTTGTTGGAGGAAGTGTGTCACTGTGGAAGTGGATTTTGAGGTCTCTTTTATCAAGCTTCATTCCGTGTTGACAGTCAGTCAACTTCCTGCTTGGTCAAGATGTAGCAAGTACCACATCTGTCTGAATGTTGTCATGCTCCCCATCATGATGATAATGGACTAAACCTCTGAAACTGTAAGCCACCACCTCAATTAAACATCTTCTTTGTAAGAGTTGATGTGGTCATGGTGTTTCTTCATAGCAATAAAACACTCTAAGATACCACTGCTCTCAAGGATGTTACAAATAGAACATGGTATGGAAATATCTCCCAGTTCCTACCATGGACCGTTAAACTGATCTTCCCAGGGGTATTTGCAACTGCTATTACTAATCAACATAAAGTATCTGTCACCAACACAAAGCAATCAGATTGCTCATCACCTCATCCCCTGGTAGTAGAATTTCCCTCTGGAAAGGGAAAAGAGAGTGAAGTTAAGCTCCACTTTGACCAGTGGTTCTCAGCCTTCCTAACACTGCAACCCTTTAACACAGTTCCTCCTATTGTTGTGACCCCAAAGCATAGAACTATTTTCCTAACTGTAATTTTCCTACTGTTATGAACTACAATGTAAACATTTTTGGATATTGCAACTCCAGGTTGAAAGCCACTGCCTTAAACCGTAAGCAGAGACTAATGTTGAATCATGAGCTAGTCACCTAGCACAGATGACCTTTCCCCTAAATGGACAAATAAACAAGGGAGGATGAATACAGTTTAGGGTTCCTCTCCCAGTGCATTCAAAATTGATCAGTTACAATTAGGATTACTTAAGTTTGCATCCAGTTCCTACTGTAAGATCCATAAAAGACCACTGGGCACAGCAAACATATACACACACACATACATCCCTCCTACTCGTGGGCACAGCACTGGGCACAGCAAAACATACATACACACACACACACACACACACACACACCCCACTCTTAAGAGAGTTCTTTCTCATTTATTTTCTGAATAAATCTGCATTCACTTGTGTTTAGTTCTTGTCCATGTTTTCTTATTCTTCTTAGTATAAGACAAGAACTCAGAAGTTTCAGGCTCTGCATGGTTTTAGTGACCATTAGTTGTGTGGCATCCTAGCCCCCTGAGTTAAGTGGCACCCTCGAAATATCTGCATCAGAAAATCAACACAGAAAACCAATAACTGAAAAACTCAGTTCTTTAAAAACATCAATTAATAAGCCTATTCCAGGACAGCCAGTGCTACATAGAGACCCTGTCTCAAAGCAATACAAAAACGGCAGGGAAAATTAACTAGCCTATAGCCAAACTAGGAAAAAAGATGCAAAGTTATCAATTAAAGAGTAGCTGCTGGGGCTGGAAAAGGGCACAATGGTTAACAGCACTCACAACTCCTGTAGAAGACCTAGGTTGGGTTTCCACCATCCTCATGGAAGCTCACAACTGTCAGTCATCCTAGTTCCAAGGAATCGGATGGCCTCTTCTAAACTCAACGGGCCTCTGCACACACACACACACACACACACACACAAACACACATACACATGCACACACACACAAACACACAAACACACATACACATGCACACACACACAAACACACAAACACACATACACATGCACACACACACAAACACACATACACATGCACACAAACACACATACACATGCACACACACAAACACACACACAAACACATGCACACACAAACACAAACACACATACGCATGCACACAAATACACACACATACACATGCACACACACACAAACACACACACACATACACACACACAAACATATATACATTACACTATCTTGTCATCATTACCATGAAAATGTAAAAGACCATGAAGAAACACAATGAATGATTTCCTAACAAAAAAGTAACTTAGATGAAATGAATACATCCTTTGACCTTCTACCGTAAAAGCACACAAACAGAGAAAACCGGTATGACTAGGCCTATGTGTATTAAAGAAAGGGAATCAGTAATGCATGACTATTTTAAAAAATGATAAACCAAATGATCTCATCCTTAAATTCCTCCAAACACGTAAGAACTGTAAATGTACAATTCCATATAATGTCTTATAGAAAAGCTATCATCTCCTATTTAAACTGTGATTTAAACGTTACTACAACAAGAACACACACAGACACACACACACACGAGAAAAAGAAAAAAATTACAGAAAGCACACAAAAAAACTTTAATAAAAACTAGCAATTTAAGCCCCAGGTCCTTCCACTCCCTGCCCCTCCACCTCTTCCTGAATCTTATGTTTGATATGAATACAGGGTCATGGTCCAATGCCCACTGACTCCAGGCCTAGACCTGGAAACTGAGGAAGACAGATGCAAGGAAGATATCAGTTAGTGTGACTACAGACCAGCATCCCATATCCATCTTGACCTTTGCACACTGCTGTCTACTTCGAGTGTTGTCTGGTTGTACTGGAGAAAGATATGGGATTTTATCTTTTAATATAGAAATACACTTCACAATTCTATGCATGCCCTGTGGCTGGTCCCCTAAGTTGTCAAAAACAAGGGAGTTGCCATTGCAAAAATTGGGTTTGTGAAACAGAGGCTTCCTGAAAATACATGGATGGATATACAGAAAGCCCCCTCCCAAGAACTATACGAAAAGAAAATGCAACCCGATAGCCATAAAATTAGAAATCTGGAAAATCCGTAAAGATCCTGGCCTTTAGAAAACAGGAAAAACCTGGGGAATCAAGACTATCCCATAGAAAGGGACCCGAGGGACAGAGTTAATCATGCCCAGTCAGAAATAGGTCAGGATTACTGGTTATGCTTAGACACTCAGCTCCTGTACTACAGAAGGATAGGAACTAACCAGATTGTCAGCCCATCCACTGACCAAACTCAATATGACTAGGAACAGCCCAAATTAACATTAGAGGACTTATAAGAGGCTGAAACTTACCTAATATTCAAAACCGTTAACCTAGTCACCTCTCCTTATTCTGATGCCAGTTATTCTGTCTTGTGGGCTAATTCATCTAGTTAACAGCAATATTATCAAGGCCCTGAGATTTCTTGGTAGGTGTACACTAATGGTTTGACTAAATGTGTCTCTTCTGATGCTTTCCAAACCAAGTAGACAGGTTGACCAGGATCTACAGGTACTGAATTAAAGCATTTAGATTCCCTTGCCAATAACGTCCTACAAAATTGAAGAGGTTTAGATTTACTTTTGATGAGATAAAGGAAACTATTGTATGGCTTTGGGAGAAACCTGTTGCTTTTTCCTAATGGATCAAGAATAATTAGGAAAGGGAAAAACCTCAAAACAAGAAAAATTGATACCATAAATATAACTGATATCAGTCTCTGCTCTTTTGGTTTCCCCTGGCTAAATACTCTATCAGCATTGGTGGGGCCTTTTATTCTTATTTTAATTGGATAAACATCAGGGACCTACATCTTAAGCTACACGGCCAAGTATGTGTCAGCTCAGTAGTTGGGACCAACTACACCTCTTTAGAGCAGGATGGGCCCATGATTTGACTCACTCACTAAGACCAGGAGGAATGTAACAGACCCTCAGACCTTAGCACAACTGACTCCATGATGGAAGCACCATTTAGGCCATACAGCTCAGCACACAGACAGCACCACCTGCCAAAATGAAAACAAGGATCTAATCCATCAAAGTCCATAGTTCTGGAAAAAGTCTGTACATGTGCTAACCTTGCATTTTGGCTTCTGTAGTTTTGTTTCTGGCTAAGTGCTTTTGTTAACTGAAGTAGGTCAACCCAGAATATGGTTTTTATGTTTAAAAGCTCACTCTGGGAAAGGCTCAGTGGTACAGTGAGACACTGGCACCCATGTAGTCACTCGCTGGCTAATAAAGACTTTCTATTTGCTTAAACCCATGTCTAAGCAGTCTTCTCTGATGGATATCCCACAACACTATGGGCTTGGAGAGACTAATGGGTTAAGAGCCTTTGATGCTCTTGAAAATAATCTGGATTCATCCTCATGGAAGCCAGAAACTAACTCTATTTCCAGGGGATCTAATGCACATATGATACACACACACACACACGCACACACGCACACACACTCACGCACGTATTCCTAGCCTTAGGAAACCTTGGGTTTCCTTCATAGCACCACATAAAACCAGACAGGGTTGACACATACCTTTAATCTTTCACTCTTGAGGTGGAGTGAGAGGGAAAAGATCAGAAGTTCAAGGCTACCCTCAGTTACACAGTGAGTTTGAGGCTAGACTTGAGTTATGAGTGTCTTTCTCAAAAAAAAAGAAAGAAAACTGTCAACACACTGAAACAGTACGCTCACTTGTTACTATCATCTGCTTTTAAAACTACAATAAAAACAGACTACTTCTGGTGGGCGTGGTTGGAGCACACCTTTAATCGGGAGGCAGAGACAGGATCCTGGTCTACAAAGAAAGCTCCAGAGAGCCAGGACTCCATAGAAGCCCTATCTCAAAAACCAAAACAAACGTTCTACCTCGAAATAAACAGATGAAGAGAAAAGTCTGAAATAAATGTGCAAAAATACGGTCAACTTTGACAAAGAAAATTCAAAGGAATTCCTTTATTAACAGTGGGCCACCTTAACACCCATATGAAAAAATATTTAATGACAGACTTTATAACTCCACAAAATTAACTCTAAGTGCACCCTAAACCTAAATATGAAATGTGAAGTACAGAACCTCTTACAGATAACTCAGAGAAGCTAGACACCCTAACACATAGACACCTCCTGGGGACCTGCACCCAAGTGACGTCACCGACAAGGATGGCGAGCGGGGCGGAGCATCCCAGCACGGTGCACAGCGCTCTACGCAGACGCAGCCCGAGGGGCGGAGCTGACCAGAGGCTGGGGTCTCAGGACACGGGTCCGAGGACACAGCTCCCACCCCATGCACGAGGAGGACCCATCACAGGGGCTCCGCTCCGGTGCTCAGCCGGCCGCTTTTCCCCATCTGGGGACAGTGGTCCCTCGCTCACCATGACCGGCTTCTGAGTTCGCTGGCCCTCTCCTCACAGCTCCTGGCAGCGGCGCTCACCGCGCAGCCCAAGCACAGCCTCACTAGCCTAAAAGCGGAACCACTGCATGGCGGTAAAGAACCCGGCTCTTGCTGTCCAGCAGCGCCCCTTATTGGACAGCCTGTTTGGCTGCTCTGATTGGCTAATGAGACCTGAGTGACAGGAGGGAGCCAGAGACACAGGCAGCCACAACCCCAAAAGCTCAGACTTGCAGAAGCTCTGGGTAGATTTGCTTTTTAGAATGTGCTCCTGCCCTCCAGAGCGGCCCTGTTGTCTTCATATAGTCCGTACGCACAGGGTCGTTCACGTGCACTGTCCACTACACACAATGGCCAATGCAGGGATCGCCTTCTTCACAGCGGGGATTTTTATACGTAGTTAATTTCATTTTTAATTGCATGTATTTACTTAAAATAAAAATGTGGGAGAAGCACACGTGTGCCACAGCGTGTGAGTCAAGAGGGCAATTGGCTAGACTTGGCTGGCCCCTTCTCCCATATGGTTCCCAGGGATTGAACTCAGTTCATAGGGCTTAGCAGCAAGTGCCTTACTAGGGGAGCCATTTCGCTTTCCCAAACATTGATTTAAAAAAAAAACATTAAGTGTACCTATTAATGACTTAAAAAGGGCGTGGGAGTGGACAGAAACTGCCAAATTTAGAAATGAATGTCTAGCTGAGTCCTGTAATTCCAGTACTTGGGAGGTTAAGGTAGGAACATAAGAAGTTCAAGGTCTAGCAAGGCTACAAACTGGGTTCAAAGCCAATCTAGGCAATTTAGTGATACCCTATCTCAAAACGGAAACACACAGAAAGATGCAATGCTTCTGTAGCATGGTTAAGACCGCATGTTGAATCTCCGGTACCCACTGTTGTAATTTAGAGAAAGCAGAGTAAGAGAGAAAGACGCCATGCGACAAAGCTCGGGTGGAGGGGGTTTTTACTGGGAGAAAGTGAATGTGAAAATGGGAAGGGGAGTGGGGAAACCGACTTCTGGGGACAGAAGAGAAGAGAGGAGAGGAAGAGAGACAGAGAGAGAGGGAGGGATGAGAGGTGGGCAGGGCCCTTAAAAGGGAACACAGTGAATGTGCACAGGTGGAGCTCTTGGTGGCTAAGGCTGAGGATGTATACCTCAAGGTCGGGCCAGTACAGATGCCTGAATACTAACACCCACCTCAAAACTGAAGGCAAACTAATTACAGAAATAGGCAGATTAAGGGCTGGGAAGAGTGGATGCTGCTCTTCCAGAGTACCCTAGTTCTCCCAAACACACACATCAGTTAGCTCACAACCATCTGTAACTTCAACTCCAGGGGAGCCAATGCTCAAAAGCTAGACTTGCTTTTGCAGAAGAAGTAAAGTGAAATCAAACAGATACACCTCTAGCAACTGTACCAATCACTGAGAGATAAGAATTTGGTTTCCAGCCTACAATTCACAACCCCAAGAACCTAGACAACAAAGAGAACCCTAAGAGAGATATACATGGATCTAACCTACATGGGAAGTAGAAAAAGACAAGATCTTCTGAGTAAATTGGGAGTATGGGGATCATGGGAGAGGGTAGAAGGAGATGGGGCTGGAAGGGAGGGGAGTGGAGAAAAATATATAACGCAATGAAAACAATATCATTTTTCATTTGTTTCTTGTTACTGAAGAGATAAGATAGCTCAGCAATTAAAAGAGCACTTTCTGCCCTTAAAGAGGATGCGGGTTAGGCTCCCATCATCCGTGTGGCCACAGGCACTGCCTACATATGGTGTACATATACACATATGGGTACCGGCACATACACATTTTAAAAATATAATCCTAAAAAACTTTTTTAATTCTTTAAATACTTTGAATTGGACTCCTATCTGGGCTGCGTTGAACAGAGAAACATGTGAGTTAAAAGTTCAACAAAAGGACAACTATATAAAAAAACTCTTATAAGATTAGTTTGCCTTTATATAGCAAATCAAAAGAAGCAAGCTGGTTAGGGAAATAGCACAGTCAGTAGAATCCTCACCTGGCATGTGTGAGGCCCTGAGTTTATCCCCAGCGCCACATGAAGTCAGGCTTCATGGTACATCCTGTAACCCAAGCCTTGAGAGTTAGAGGCAGGTGGATCAAACTTTTATCCTCAGCTACATGGCAACATGCAGTCAGTCTAGAATACAGCCTCTATCTCAATCAATCAGTCAATATGCTGAAATGAAGTTACTGACATTCTTTTCCCAACAAATTCCATAAGATGACCAGAAGCTATAAAACCATGTCAGAAGCTCTTTACCCCAAGGTAAGGCTGTTGTTTGAATTTTTGAGACAATGGTTCCCTACATACCCAGGCTGACATCACCCTCATAACCTTCTTGCCTCTGCTTTCTGAGCGCTGGGATTGCAGGACCACACATCACCCTGGGCCTTTTATGGGAACTTAAAACTAGACTGGATCCTCAACAGCTTGAATCCATATTTACAAATTTGCTGACTCACTGAAAATGTAACTGCAGCTAAGTACTCAGGGCTTGCAGAGATCTCAGGTCATCTGTGGACATGTACAATTTTTTTTTAATAAAGAGTTGCCTGAAGATTGTGTGTCAGAGTTGGAGGGGAAAAGGAACACTGCTATTTTATCTCAACTGCCAACAGACTAATGTCAGGTAAATGAGGCTGGGCTTGATGGCAAGGAACTGTAACCTCGGAACTTTAAAGGTTGAGGCAGGAGGATTGTGGGTTCCAGATGGCCTGAACTATGGAGACCCTGCCTAAAAAAGAAAACAAAAAAGAAACAAGAACAACAAAACACTCTAAAGTAGAAAAGGCTAGAGCTATAGAAATACTCTAAACTAAAACTGTTCAAACCTCTCATAGGACCCAATACTTCAACTATCACTTAATAAGCACTTGATAAATGTCTACAGAAATTAAATTTTAAGTATCAGAAAGTTAAAAATTTTTAAATTTACTCTACAGGAGTCTGAAGGCATGATGGAATGTTTTGGAATCATCAGTGATGGCTGTGTATCAACAGTATAGTATCAACAGTGAACCCAACAGTTTAAAATTCTATGCATGAATTTTACCCTAAATGGCAAAATAGCTGTAATGAATCTCAGTGACATTACAATTGATCCCAGTGAAACTGTGTCCTTGTGAACATCAACTCAGCAGGTAAAAGCACTTTTTTTCCCGCCAAGCTTTTACTTGAGTTTGAGCTCCAGTTTCCCATATGTTTGAAGGAAAAAAATCAATTCCTGCTAGCTGTCCTTTCTCTCTCTCTCTCTCTCTCTCTCTCTCTCTCTCTCTCTCTCTCTCT
>LOJH01032190.1:0-15285 GCA_001685095.1 Ellobius talpinus
ACCCTGACTGCTCTTTGGACTAGAAAGGGAGGGGGAGGGGGAGGGGGATGGGGATGGGGATGGTGGGAGGGGGAGGGAATTGGGAGGAGGGAAGGAGGTGTAAATTTTTAATAATAATAATAATAATAATAGTAATAATAATAATAAACAACAAAGAGATAAATATATAGTATTTATTTTTCAAACTAAGAAACAGCAAATGACATAGTGAGTTGCCTGCCAGTCAGAAAATCTTACTCAATCTCAAGTGCAAATTTTATGGTCTTTGAAAATTTCAATATGCAGAGTAACACAAAAAGAGAATCTTCTGTTTAAAAGACTCCATCATGACTAATCTCCACTGTCAAGTTAATAGAATGAAGACTCACCACCAGCAAAACTATTAGCGACCTCTGTGAGACACTGGGTTAATGAAGGTGAGATGGTTCACTCTCAATGTGGGGAACACTATTCTCTGAGCTGGAGAAAACAAGCAAAGCAGAATTGTTCATCTCTCTGCTTCATGCCTAGGGATCTGCTGTTACCACCCACTCCATACCCTGCCACAATACTCTTCCTGCTTAGTGGGTTGTTCTTTGGAATTGTCAGTCAAAACAAAATTTTCTTCCTTAAGCTGCTCCATTGTGTATTTTGACACAGAAGCTAGAAAAGTAATAAATATAGACACTCAAATCACCTTAATGCAGGAGTAACCTTTAAAAACCAAACTTTCTGATAAGATGTGGCCAGATAAACCTAAAAGGCCCTGTACAAAAACATTAATTTCCTCACTGTCTTGAGGCAAATTGAAAACTAATTTTAAAAGTATTACTATCCTACTTTCACTCCTGTTGCATTGATAAATTACCCCAATAAAAATCAACTTGGGGGAGAAAGGGATTTATTTCAGCTTACAGTTCTAGGCTTCAAATTATTGCTGTGGAGCAATCGCTTTGTACAATATGAATATGTATTATTCTCATTGTTAATAAAGCTGATTGGCAGATGGCTAGACAGGAGTCTCAGGGCAGAAAGAATGATGGGAAGAAGGGCAGAAAGAGGAGTTACCAGTAATACATGGGGAGGAAACAAGAGATGAAAAATGAAAGAGAGGCAATGCCACATGGTATAATGCAGATTAATAGAAATGAGTTCATTTAAGTTGTGAGAGCTAGTTAGTAATAAGCCTGAGCTATTGGCCAAGCACTTATAAGTAATGTTAAGTCTACTTTTCACTTATTTGGGAACTGGTAGATGGGGAAGAAGAGTCTGCCTACAAATTATAGTACATCCTTGAGAGAAAACCAATGCAGAAATTTCAAACAGCTAGTCATATCACACTAACAGTTGAGAACAACATGAAATAAATATATGCATGTCTGCTTCCTTTTTCTCATCTTGATTTCTCTAGTAGTTCAGGATCCCCCTGCTTAGGCAATGGTGCTGATCACAGTGGATTGAGTCTTCCCATAGCAATTACTTAAGGGAGTCCAAGCCAGTGTAGACAATCCCAGCTTTCATACACTGAATAAAGCCAAGTGAGCTCTTGCCAATTCATAGAACCTCTCCTTTCTTTATGAGAAGATCCTCAGGAAATTCTAATTGGTAGGGAAGTGGTTGTACAGGTAATTAGTAGTAGTAGGAAAACACATTCAAGCCTTGATATTGCAAATAAAATATTATTATTAACATAAACTCAGACTAAACTTAAAAATAAGTAATTTAAAGGTTTTTTCATTGCATAAAGTTTAGTTATTTCCTTTCTCTTTTTAGAAACAGATGTTTCAAAGGGCTGACAGCAGCTCAGAGTGCTTGCCTTTCACATGGTACCTATAGTGTGATCATGAGCCTTGAGGACGTGCAGGCTGGCATACCACTGCCTTGCTCTTAATGGCATTCACCTGAATCTTGCCTTGTATGTTAGATAATAAAATGTGTGAAGCCAGATAATATTACAGCTTTATATCAAGTACTTTGATTTTTACTAGCAAGGAATACTAAAACCTTTAACATATTGCAAGTTTGCTTTGTAGAATTCTCTTCATGTTACCTTAACATAGAGATGACAAGTGGGTAGAAAACAAATGAGACTGAAGAAATCCAGTCATATGCACTGAAGAGTAATGATCATACTTGCATATGATGTAAATGCTAGAGAGTGAACCACCTGGTATTAAAATGGTTGAAACATTTTGTTTATAGTCATGCCTTTGTTCTTAGAGGTTATGAATGCAAGGTAACAGTGTCAGATCTAAATAATTGGTTCAATCATTTTCAGAAAGTCAGAGCCGTTAAATTCATAAAATTCACATGTAGAAAATTTTACTTTTCTTGATCATTAACAGAGAGTTAAAAAAATCCAACAGCTTGTTTGTTCTGGCTGGGACATCAGCATGGTGCTAAATAAAAGTGATGAAAAATGAGCATTCTTTTTCTGTTTATCAAAATAGGTATTGAAGGCTTGAGAGATAACTTGTAGGTTAAGAGCACTGGCTACTCTTTTAGAGAACCAGGGTTTAATTCCCAGCACTCACATGGTACTTCACAACCCATCTGGACCTCCAGTTCACAGGGCTCCTATGCCCTCTTCTGGCCTCAGCAGGTACCAGACACTCACATGGTACACATACATACATATGTACATACATACATATGTACATACATACCAAATACCCACACAGATACAATAGAAATAGAACAAATCTTTTTGAAAGGGAATTAGACTTTTTCAAGTGTTTGTCTTTATGTGTTAATACAGTATATTTTCATTCTCTAATATCTAGTGTGGTGTATCACATTACTTAACTTTTAAATTGTGAAATACCCTTGTAATGCAAGGATAAGCTGAATTAGCAATAGCCTGTATCCCTTTGATGTGTTGATGAATCAGATTTAGACTGATACTTGGCAGCTGTTTTCACCTCTATGTTTATCAGAGATGTTGTGCTGCAGCAATCTTTCTTTAGTATCAGGCTAATACCAGCCTCCTAAAATGAAATGAAATCATTCGTTCCTTTTCCACTTTTATGGAAGAATTTGAGAATGAAAGCTATGTCCTCTGTCAGTGCTTGGGGAAATTCATCTCTGAAGTTATCTGGCCCTAGATGGATAAACAAAATGTGGGCACATATGATGTAATAGGACTAAACCTTTGAAAAGCAGACAATTCTATATTCTTACAAAATTATCCTCTCAGAGTCACAAATATTACATAACTAGAAGCAGTAGATGTTTTACGTTATCCTTTTAACTTGAATGTATTACATTATCCTTTTAACATGTCATCAAATTTGATTATTTTTATTTTATTTGTACATGTGTATATATGTGACTGTATAAGAATAAGGCCAGAATAAGGTACTGGATTCTCTGGTACAGGAGTTACAGGCTATTGTGAACTATGTAATATTGATCATGGGAATCAAACTCTAGTTCTGGAAGTGCAGGAATCATCTTTAACTGTTGATTCATCTCTATAGCAACTGATTATTTTTCTTATTCAATAATTTTATATCTATTAATGATATATGTTTTTTCTTATATCTTCATCTGTGCTTCAATATGATAAATCTGGCCTCAGAAAGTTCTGTTTTAAGGTGTATCTCTCTTCTAAAACTCAGTGTTTGTGAAGAAGTGGCAACATTTCTTCCTTAGGTATTTATTAACCTGAATCTTTTATTTTCTCTGTTGTTTTATGAAGAAGGATGCATAAAAGAAATCCCAAACTAGTTCAGAATTGAGTATAATAGAGGGTTATTTATTTAGGGGTTTACTCACAGATCATAATCCTCTGCTGGAACAGGGAACAGCAACCAAATCTTGCAGCATTTATAGTATAAGAGGCCACGCCCAAAGTGGGCGCAGGTAACTTAAAGGCTAGTGGTGGTAAGAATTCCTACAGCAGTTTTATATTGATTGTTCTGCTTTATTTGTATTTAGTTACATTTCATTTTCTTATGATAAAAGGAAACAGCTTAATTTTAAATAGGAAATATTGCGTCTTCCTTATTTCCTAAAATGTGACTCTAAAAGGCAGACTTCTGTGCATACTAAAAACAAAAATAATGAAAATAAGTTAAAAAGGAAAAATAAACTTATACTCAAATCATCTTGAGAGTTGTTTAGTTGCCTCTAAACCAAACAAAAGCTATCAAAACAATTCTAGATTCACCTGGAATAGCTAGAGGTGAGAGGGAACTAGAAGATCCTCCAGCTTCATGGTAGAGAGGCAAATACACATGGAATGTCACATGGATGCTAGGAGCATTGCCACAATTAAGATTCATGACTTCATATCTGAGAGTTAGTCTTTTCTATCCATTCCTCTATTTCCTAATTTGGCCCCACTGAGTTGTCCTATTGCTAACTAAATTTGATGTCTTCCTGTAGAATAAAACATTTTAGGGAAGATGACATTCTAATTTGTAAAATAATGTAAACTAAATCATCACCTATGCTGCCCTATTGCTAACTTAAATTTGATGTCTTGCTGTAGAATAGCACACCACTCTCAGCCTAGGGCAGAGCTTCATTTTGTTTTATTTGCAATCAGGAATGACGTTATTTTATTTATGGTAGTAGCCAAAGAAACCACTGGGTAATTGACACCAAAGGAAAGGAAAGAGTTAAAATGAAAGGAAGAGCATGTACTTGGGAAGGGAGAAGGGAGCAAAGAATAAGAGATAAAAGAGAAGAAAATCAGTCAGTAAAGATGGAGAAAGGGAAAAAAGAGAGGGGAAAAGAGACAAGATTTTGTGGTTTTTCTGTCAGTTTTCAACACGAAATAAACGAGTATGGGAAACATTCACAAACGTCCCAAAGATTCTAAATCAGATTGTGGGGGTTCATCACCAATTTGTCAAGATCTAGAATCACCCATGAGACAAGACTCCAGACACAGTTATGACAGGTTATCCCTTAGGCTAGCCTCTTGTATCACCCATGAGATAAGTCTCTAGGCACAGCTCTGAGGGGTTATCCCTTAGGTGGGCCTCTGGGAATGTCTGTGAGGGATTTCTTCACTGGGTTAGCTGAAGTAGAAAGACCCATCCTAAACATGCGCAGCACCTTTTGGAAGTGGTCCCCATATGACGAGGCCCAAGGAAGAGGTTTCCCTTTCTGCCTGTCTGCTTTCACATCTGCTGGCACATTCATCCCATCTATCGCAGGTGCTCCCATCCTTCCTGACACCAAATCTCAACATCTTTGCCTTTGTAAAGTGACTTTCTGGAACCCTCCAGGCTTTTGATGTTGTATTGAAACTATTAAAGCATCCACCCTTAGAAATTAAACAACTACTATGTTCTCTGCCTCTCTAGTGTGAAGATAGCTATTGTTGGACTATCCAGACAATATCATATAAGCCAATTAGATAAATCCTCTTTCGGTATATATTGATTCTATTTGATCTGCTCACAGGAGAATGCGGACCACTACACAGATGAAAATATTCTATTTGGCAAAGCATAAAACCCCAGGGTTGTTTATTTCCATAGTTTCCAGCTTAACTATAGTTCACGTAGTAAAATGCTTTGACAGGGATGTTGGAATGAAGTTCCTCCTATAAACAGATAGATTTATTAATTCAATTAACTATAATAACTATTTCAATATGCACCAGTACATCAGAGTCTCATGTTGTACTCCTAAAATACGGGGAAAGAAAGAACTCAAGGAAGAAAGCTGTCTTCTTGCTTAATCATTTTCCTTTTCCATATTTATTAAGAAATGGCTCTTTATAACATTTATAACCACCCAATTTTCTGGTTTCAATGAACAATTTTCATAAGGAGGATAAAGTGCTAAATTCTCATTATGCAATATTAATAAGAAAGTATGAACTGGCCAACTTACCCACCACAGTGCTGTGAGAAATGAACCCACTTCTGGGTTAAAATTCCTTAGGAGTATAATCTAAAATGGCTGCGATTAAAAACCTTAAGGATAATTTAATAGGCTCTTACAATCTTATAACTGAGAAACAAGGGAGACTGACTTGATGGCACACGGTCAATGGGAATGCTATCACTGTCCTCCAGTTTGCTACTGTCACTTACAGAGCTTCAGGACAGCCACCACTCTCCACTTAAGTAGAAGCTCCTCCTTGTGTAGGTAATGTTAGGGAAGATAATAATGTAAAAAGTTATAAAACTATGACTACTGTGAAGATATTATGTACAACTGATTTTCACGTACAAAAAAATTAGATAAGTATTTCCCACATATAAAAGAGAAGAATTAATCGTTGGGATCTATCCAAAGTATATAAAGTCACATAGTTAGTGCTGGGCTCAGGATTCAAACTCTAGTCTTCTGACTTCAAGTCAGGGATCTTCTCAAAACAACATGGTATTTCAGACACACTCACCTCTAAGGAAATTTCAAGATCTTCTCTCTAATGTATCTCATTCCTGAACATCTTTGTTCTAGCTGCCATGTTAAAGATTAAGGAAATATTATTGGAGATTTATCCCTGTTAGTAAAATGCTTGCTATGCAAGCATGAATATCTGGATTTGACCCCCTAAGAGCAGGCCATGCACTTGGTGCACTTGAAATCCCAGTGCCAGGGAGGTGGAGACAGGTGGATCCTTACATCTTGCTAGCTAGTCATTCTAGCCTGATCTATGAATTTCAGGCCACCAAGATGTGTAACTTCTAAGGAATGACACAGCTCCATATATACCTGCACACACATGAATAAACACATAGACACACACAGGGACTGAAAAATCCCAGCCTCCCTAAGCCATTAAAAAATGTTCTGTTTAGTGACAAGTTCCTTTTGATTAAACAGGTAGGCTACATCGATGTGGCTATCTGGGCTCAACATTGGTGTCTGTCCTTCTTGGATCTATATCTACATGGCCTATGTATAGCAAAAATTTTGCAAAGTCAATTTAGACTCAATCCTCCACCATTACATCATTTGCTATCTGATCACCCTAGCTTGCTTTCAACAACAGCAAAAAAATCTTTTAATTTCATTTAACTGAACCTCCTCTTATCTCTAATGTTAATTTTGAGAATTTTTCCATACACTGGCACAACACATACACACATATGCACACAAACACACCCTACTCCTTGGCTATAAAGTCCCATGTATCCATGGTATATTAGGAATTGTACCTTGCTCTATATAGGTATTTTTACCTACTATACTAGTTGTTTACTTTACTGTACAATCTGTCATAAGCTCCACTGAAATAGAATATTAATAAAAATATTAATAACTCAGGGCACAATGCAGATCTACTACAGGCACTGTAACATGCCAGGGTGCAAATATGCAGACACAGAGCTGACACTGAAGAAAGATATGGATACACCCTCCCCATTTCTTTGTAGAACTGTATTCCAGAGGAAAGTAATTGCACATAAAAAGGGCACAATCCCATGGTTTCAGTCTGGTGTTACATTGTACTTAACAGTGGGAAAAAAACACTTAAAATTCTCAAGTGTAATTCAGGATTCTCCCCTTAAGTGAATTTAGAACAAAACCCCAAACCTCTGGTCCAAATTGTTTCCACATCAACACATGTGGTTACAAGTTTAGACACTTTCATGATAAATATAAATAATGAACTAAGTTACCGAAAATTTGGCTTAACTCTAGAATTCACAAGTGTCATCACTTGGATACATTTTTCTCCCAGTTTGAGTATGAACAGAGATTCTGCATCATTGTTGACTAAAAACACAATTACCCACAATAATGGGATGTACTTGTTCAAAAACAAATAATGAAAATCTAATAAAGAATAAAGCTTTTCTTTAAAAATAAAAGTGGTTTGAAGAAAGGACATACTGACGTTGCCAAGGCTTTGTTGTGAGGCACCTAACAGTAGTTAATGCTCACCATTAGCATTTCAGTCTGAGTAGATAACATCCCCAAGTCCCAGGCTTTCAAGGCAATGAGTGAGGAGCATAAACATAGGAAAAAACAGAAAACTCTGTTAGCTGCTCTTAACACTCTGCCTTTCATAACTCCAATTTGCCTCCTCATGTAGCTCATTCAGTCATTAACTTTCAAAATTATAAAATACTCTTGATCCTTCCATCATGGAATTCTCATAAGCTGCTTATAAATATTCAAGGTATTTTAATACACTCTATATTATTTTATACAATTGTTAGGTACTCAAAAGTAAGTTTCACTTTTGAGAACTTTTTTCCTTAATAATTTGGTTCACAGATTAATATGTGAACCTGTGTTTAGGAATCCCTTTTGTAAAGGAAATAATAATCCTTCTGGCCACAAACACATAAGCCTTGATAGATATTATCTAACCCTTATGTTGTGGGTCCTCTTCTAAAATAAGTCATCTTTGGGTTCATAGAGTATTATCAGCTATTTATCTCTTCCTCCTCACCTTTCTATTATATTTATTTTACATGGTAACTAATTTTATCTAAAATGTACACTCTACAAGAGAATGTCTCCATTCAACTATGGAAATCCGACTGGAAAATGAGATCAAGAGAGAAGCTAAGAAATCCATTACCTGAAGCATTGAAAACCAAAGGGAAACAGAGTTTGAGGCCAAAGAATTAAATAGAAAGAAAAGGTGTTCACATAGTAAGTGGTGCACATCCCTGATGGAAACCACTGTAGACCAAAAGTAACAGAAGTAGTTTCAGAGAAGGTAGGACCATGGTAGAGTTTTGATGTTGGTTTTAATTCTAGCAGATTAGGTGCTTGGTGATATCATTAACCAGAAACACTTTCTGAAAATTTTTTTGTGTATGTGTAAATGTTCCCATATCATTGAGGCCTCTCCTGAATTCTCTATGGAAACATCAGTTCTAATTGAACTGAAGATTTAGGTAGAATCTGCAAACTCGCAAGCCTAGTTCCAGAGCCACAACCCTCTATGCCTCTCTTTGCTTGTGCAACCTTTGCAGGATAAATCTAACTCGCACTCTTGACCAAAGCCTCTCACTGCAGAAAATAGAGACCATCACAGAAAACCACAACGGGACACAATGCAAAAATAAATGAACCATGGGGAGCCTAGCACCTGTAGATACACCTATATCACAGTTCTTGCATCTGTGGCTCAAGGACATTGCAGAAGAGAAGGCAAAAGATTGTGGGAGCCAGAATATCCATAACTCTTCTGTGAAAACTTCTTTCAGAGAAATAGTTGCATAAACAAAGCAGAAAAATAACAATATCAATATGCATTCTTGGTGGAAGGGAAAATCTCACGAAGGAAAATCCTTAGACAAAGAACTACAAGCAACAAAATAACTGCTAAAAGAAAGAATTTGCCTATCTTAGAGATGAGTTCCCTATTGGTTATCCAATGCAAAGTAGTCATCCCTGAACCCGTATAAACACAAATGACAAAGATGTATTCAGTCAGTTGTATTTATGCATACACACACATATTCTGTTATGTTATTATATTATATATAATAAAGGAAAAGAGGCTATCAATTTAAGACTGGAGGAAGATGGAAGAAGATGGTAGGAGGTTGCTTGGAAGGGGCTGAAAAGAGGAAAGGGAAAAGGAAATGATGTAATCATATTTTAATTAAATGTATAAAAGTAATATTTAAAAATATTTAAATTTAAAGCCTAATATTATGGAACTACTAGAAGAAAATATACATAAAATGCTTATGGCATTGTAATGGCTAAGGAGGTACCCCCCCAAGAATAAGAAACTGAAGAAAATGGAATTCCCCCAACTTAAAAAGCTATACAGCAAAAAATAAAGTATGCAGAAAAAATAGACAACCTGTAGAACAGGAAAAAATTTCAAATTATCCACCCAAAAAAGTGTTAATATCCAGCATATATAAAAATCTGAATAACAAACAACAAATAACTCAATAAAACAATAGGCAACTGAATTACTAAGCATTTCTTAAAAGAAGACATAAGCATAGTCAACAGACATATGAGAAAACATTCAGTATCTTAGAGAAATGCAAGTCCAAGCCACAAGCTAGGCTCCTCCAGTTAGACCAGCTTTGATACAAAAGCCAACTGATCACTAACGCCTGCAAAGTTGTGGAGAAAATGACCCTTGCATAATATAAATGAGAGTGTGAATTAATCCCACCATTATGAAAACAGTATGGCACTTCCACAACAAGTTAAAATAAAGTCACTTAACAACCCAGCAAACCTACACCATAGTATGACACCAAGAATACTGGTATCAGTCAGTACCTTTAAGAGACATTTGCATTCCTGCACTTACCACAGCCTGTTCCACAGCAGACGAAAAGTGGAAAAACCTGTGTCCATAAACTTGTAAGCTGAAAATCATTACTGGGTACACACATGCAATGAAATACTATTAGTCTATGAAAAGAGGAAACCCTATCATTTTTAATGAACGATGGAAGAAGAGTGAAATATAACTTATTTCTCAAAGAGATAAATATTGTATAACCCTACTCTGGTAGAATCTTAAAGAAGATAATCTCAAAGAAATTGAAGGTAGATGAGTCATTATCAGAGGCTGTGGGCGACAAGTTGGAAACAAAATGTTGATCAGTGTAAACCAAGCCATCATTAACTAGAAGTAAGTTCTAGTGTGCTACTACTGCATAGTACGGTGACTATACATGTTGGCAATGCAGTGTATATCAGATAAATTATAAGAAAATATATTTTAATTCATCACCACAAAGAAATAATAAATAATAGACATGTGTACCTTAATCTGAACATTAAACAATGTATACATCTATTTAGTACAACTTCTCCTGCCCCATCAATATGTACAATTTTACATGCCAATATCAATTAAATAATCAATTGCTCCTCCCATTGCAAACTTCATCCCCATAGCATATTCTAATACATCCCATGATATCTATACTCACTGTCTTCAGTTTTGACTTCATGAGAGCAAAGTTATCATTAGTTTTTACTCATTGAATTCTCCATATCTTAGATCAGTGCCAAGTGTGCGAACATCTAATTAATGATTTATAACTTGTATATATTCTTATATCAATTTATATTTTAACTAATTTCTTATCAGTTGTATATATTCCATGGGAAATAAGCATACTTTCCTCACCGCTAATTAAGGGTGGATATTGGCCACTTTTGTAGACTAGGACATTAATCACCCTGCCACTTTTCCCCAGTGTACTACTCAAGCATTGGTCATCACCTACTGCCACCCGCCAATATTGGCTGTTATTTGGTAGCTAAGTCAGCAACTGTCAAGCTCCACCGTGTCAATATCATCTGGGGGAAGCTTTCATTGTCCCTTTTCAGCCATGTGAATAATTATCCTTTACATATATCCATCCCCCATCTTACTCCATGCATCTACCTGTTCCCTTCTCCCTCCCAAATAGTCCTTGTTCTGTCTTTATGCTTTCATGTGTGTTCTTATTATTATTCCTTGGCAGTTTCAGACATTTGGGTAATGAATTGCAATTGTTTTCACCACCCTCTATGCGCTTTGCTCTCCCACCGGCAGACTTCTTCTAAACCGATCCCCAACCACCTTCATGTCATTATTTTGTGTGTGACCCACAATTAGTTACTTGCCCAAGTGAATATGGTAGGTTATTCAATAGAGTAGGGACAATTTATCTGCGGCCACTCCACTGAAGAAAATGGAACCATTCCCCAGTGAGCTTTAATTGCCAATAGTCCCTCAGAGAGCGGTGAGACCTAAAGGGATCCTCTGTCGTCCACGATTAAACATTGAGGGGCCTAATCTTGTGCATATCTTGGGCAGGAAATTACAGCTGTCACCAGCTCGTGACTGTAACAGCTCTGGCATGTCCAGGGAACTTCCTTTTGCCATGCATCTTCTGCTTCTTACATTCATTGTGCCCCCTCTCCCATGATGGTCTCTGAGCCTTGGAAAGGCTGATACAGCTGCCCCATTTGTGGCAAAGTACTCTGCCCACCATACATTCTTAGATCTTGGGCCATTTATGCATTCTGCATTAACCATCTTCTACTGCAATAAGAAGTTTCTCTGATGAAGGCTGGATACAACATGAATATTTAGAAGACAATTTGATACAATGACGACTATAAAGTAATAGTAGTAGATTCCCCATAGGACCTATGACTTTCCCAGCCAAGGGCTGTTGACCTTGTTTAACAAACCTTACAAGAGTTCCCTCCCATTTAGTGGACTTCAAATCCAATTGGAATGCAGTTGCTTGCCCCCTTAACAGTCATTTTATTATTATATAAGGGCATATTCTTCCTATTAAGACACCATTGTAGCTTTAGGGTTCATAGCTGGTACTTTTATGTGTTTTACAAGTTTGAGGGTTTTTAAAAAAAATGTTCAGTCTTTAATTTTAATTTATTTTATCTGATTTTTGTCCATCTCTTTATATAACTACCTTAGTAGCTGTCTGGAATTAATAGTACATGTGTTTTCCTTGTCAGAGTCTATCTAGAATTAATGTTTTAGTTTTTCTGATTAGGTGTAGGAACTTTACCATTATAGATGTTTTATTAACCCAATTATGTAACTTTATTCTCTAATTACCTCCATATACTGAAAATGTGATTAGGTAACACTATAAATTTTATTTTCACTTATTCAGTACATTGTAAATATCTTTTAAAAAGCTCTACAATCATATACATACAAGTAACATTATATAATCTGAGAATGTTGTATATATATACAGTTTGTGTGTGAAGAGAAGCCATGTATTTGAAAGGAAATTGGTGTGGGGAGGACACGGGAAGGATTGAAAAAAGAAAAGGGAAGGGGAAATGTCATAATTATATTTTAATTAAAAAATAAGAATTAAATAAAAGACTGAATTTGGTTTAGTTGGGAGGTCAGGGAGTATCTGGCAAAAATTGGTGGGTGGGGATGAATGTGATCAAATTACAGAGCATGCAATTTTCAGAAAGTAAATAAAAGCATTATTTAGAAAAAGAAGAGACTTTTTTATTTATGCAGTATATGCCATTTCTGTGGCTTTTCCTTATTCTCAGTTTCCATTTTTCTCCCAATTATTTCCCTTCAGTGTGAAAATTTTGCATTCTCCTTCTATTGAGTCAGGTCTCCTGGAGGCGGCTCTCCAGATGCTCCCTTCCTCATTTTGCCTACAAATCTCTGGGTGTTTCGTTTACTACCTGCCTCAACATCCCTGTTCTTTTGCTCTTGTACAGTCTTGTCCCCCTTTCTGTGGTCTTCCATCCTCCTGCTGAGAAACTCCTACAGATATGTACTGTCTGGTCTGGTGATTTAAAAAGCTTTCTCTAGGTCCTTAGCTTTCATTGGCTCCATTCTGAGGTACTACCTCACACATTTCTCTGGGTTTGTCATGCTTAAGATTCAATAAACTTGAATCTCAGATTTCTGTCATTTGTCAAATGAAAAACTTTTAGCTAGTTTTCCTCCAGCCTTTTTAACACATCATCCTCCATCATTTGAAGGACACTGAATTCATATATTTAGGCATATTATCATTATTGTGATAGTTCCAGGGCTGATTTCATGTTTCAAGTCTTTTTATTCTGCTATTATAATAATATAATTTCTTTTTCTCTGTCTTCAAGTTCACAGACATTTTTATCCCAGGTCTCCATTTTTGGCCCCAGACCACTTAATTAGAATTTTATTAGTTTGGCTGAATTGTTGTTACTCTTTTCTAGATTCAAGAATGTCCAGTTGGTTCTTCTATCTATCTTACATAAATATCTTTGTTGAATATTTCTAATTTTCTATTTATTTCAATTGTTATCAATTACATGTCACAGCATTTCTGCAGTAAGTTCTTTAAACCTGCAACAGATCACTCCATTACCACTGTTACCTCATGAGTGTCTGTTTGTTGTATTTTCCATGTATATTCACAGATTCTTAGTTCTGCGTGGTGCTATGGTTTGAATGTGATTCCCAAAAACATATGCTGAAAATTTAATCAACATTTTAAAAAATTATATTTTTACATTGTGTTTGTGTTTGTGTATGTATGTATGTGCGTGTGTATACATACCGTGGCATACATATAGCAGCATATAGAGGTTAGAGGACCACTTTCAAGAGTAAGTTCTCTCCTTCAATCATGTGAGTCTTGGGAATCAACCCCAATATAAAATCATCAGGCTAGACAGCAAATGCTTTTAACGTCACCACCACTAATCATTTTTAACAATATCAAGAAGTAGCATCTTTGACAGGCAATTAGGGCATAGGCCATCTGCTCTCATGAATGAATTAACATCATTATTGAGAGAGTAGGTAATGGAAGAATATATAAATGTGTGTATCTTGTTCCCTGTTGTCTTCTCTTTACCCTGTTCCATCATATGAGCCAGCATGAAGCCCCTTCCCAGAGAGCCTCTTCTGAGTCTCCAGAACCATGAGCAAATACAAAGCAACTCAAAAAAATAAGCTAGTTTGGGTAAACATTGGAAAGTTATACTTTGAATACTATGCTTTAAGATAATAGGTTTAAATATTGAGAATGTAGGCATTATTGCTTCAGTATGAGATCAATATGGTTAAGATTTCTGATCTTATATAATCTATCTTAAGAGATCTCTGATTCCAACATCACTTCATTTTTTATTGCTTTTATGATTCTGTCTTTATTGGCCCCAAATGTGTAACCAGGAAGGATCAGTCTGTGACCTGGATGCAAGTGTACCCATTAGTTATTTCTTAAAATCTTTTTTTTGTAGTTATTAGGATCAAATCTACACTTGATCAACTGGAAAATTAATACAGAATTCAAGAATGTGTAGAAATATGTTCCACTTAATGGTTTCTCTAACATTTACAGGCTTTCTTAAGTTCTGCATTTCATACCTCTCCCAGAATTTGGGGATTCCAATTACTCTATCACACATTTCTGTGTCTGAACCACCAAGAGCTAAGGGACAAGGAGACAAAAATCAAGAGAGGAGCAATTTGTAGTGCCTACACCACTTGATTGGATAAAGGTACCCTAAAAATAATAATAATGTTTCCTGTTGAACTTCCGTCTCCTATAGATTCCCTATGAAGTTCTTTCTCTCCAACCATGGCTTTGCTTAGAAGTTAGAGTACAAGAAAATGGAAGAGATGGCTCTCCAATGGAAGAAATGCTGTCTAGCATGTATCAAGCTTGGTTTTGATCTCAGCATCTCATGAAACAAGATATCATGGTACAAGACCATTTTTCCAGGACTTGTAAGAGAGAGGCAAGATGATCATGAGTTCAAGTTCATTCTCAGCTACATAGCAAGTTCAGAGGCAGTCTAGATGCCATGACACCCTGAGTCAGGGAAAGAGAAGAAAAGGCTTCATATTCTCTCTCTCTCTCTCTCTCTCTCTCTCTCTCTCTCTCTCTCTCT
>LOJH01032191.1:0-12279 GCA_001685095.1 Ellobius talpinus
AAAAAATAAAAAGGCATCCCATATAGATGCCATTTCTTCACTTGGCTTTCTTTTGTGCAAGCGAATGCTTGTCATGGAATCATTCCTTGCATGGTGTTCTCCCACCAGGCTTTTTCAAGGGGAAATATATTATAATGCCAGTGGAGATCCTAAATTTTGTCAGCCTGGCTTGGGTCAGGTGCAGGTCCCCTTTTGTGGCCAGGGCCAGGCAGTGCT
Source organism: Ellobius talpinus (assembly GCA_001685095.1). Lineage (NCBI taxonomy): Eukaryota > Metazoa > Chordata > Mammalia > Rodentia > Cricetidae > Ellobius > Ellobius talpinus. Next base: position 217 of record LOJH01032191.1, read on the forward strand.
GTATTTGGCCAGGCATGGGAAACAGGCCTCCCAATGGCAAAACAGTGAGAAAGGAGATAATTCTCCAAGAGAAACTGGTACTAAAGCCAAAAGGGGGGGAAGGGAACCAGACTGGAGCATGGGTTGACCACAGTGTGGGAGACTCCAGTGAGCACGGCTGATGTGTATCAGGCGCCAGACAAAGGCTCCTTCATAGCTGTTCATTATCGTGCTTCATTCTCAGGGAGGCTGTTGTCTCTGTTCCAGAGTGAAAGGCACCACAGCCGGGGAGGCCAGTAGCTTGTGAGTGTCCTGTAGCAGCAGAGCAGGTGTGTGCTGTCCTCCAGCCCTGAGGTCGCAGGGCTGACCTAGGACAAATCTCGTGACAGAGTCTGCCTTGTGCCTAGAAGCACTGCGTAGGAATTGTTCAGGGCTTCATTCCTGTAAGGCGGTGGGCCCGCCACAGTCCGAGTCCAGGACAGACTCATACGTGAGGAGGCTTTCCATATGTTCCGGGAAGGTACTTTGTGTCAATTTTAAGAAAAACAAAATATTTGGCAGTCTTTCTTAATATTTTTTTATTTTTCTTTTATCTTTTAATGTTAGTGTCCTTTGCAGCCAGCTAGCCAAACTTGGCTTGGACGTCTCCAGGGACAGGGACCTTTGATACTGTTTTCACTTTCTAGGCCTCAGTTTACCCAACTAGAAGATAAAGTCATTAGCTTAGCTGAGTTCTGTCATTTCTTTCAGCTTTAACTTCTTCAGTTTCCATCCCCAGCACCATTATGTGTATGTATATATGTGTGCATATGCACATGTAAATATGATTAATATATGTCTATCATATATGTCAATCATAAATATCGCACATGCTTGGATTTTATCTCTACACATGGTATGTGTATCAGATGATCATAATATACCTCATAAATATGTACAAGTGAAAATGATGAGCTATTTTTACTGTAATTATACAGATTTATTATAATTACACATAGCTCTCTGTGGACCAAATGGTAATTATTGGCTCGGGAAACAGGTGTCTGTAGACTTAGCTTCAAGCTGAACTAGATATGGTTAGATCGCATCCTCCGAGTTTCCTTACATTGTTTCGTTCTGGGGCTGACCTCACCGCAGACATGGTAAGGTGTCACAGCCTCGGAGGAGGAGCCCTGGTCTTTGTCCAGAGTTGGCGCTAAAGTCCCAGGCCTGAGGCTTTACTGACCCTAATTGGTCTAGCACAGGTCACTTGTTCACCTCTTCACACCACCGTGGATAGTCCCTCCTCTGTTTAAGGGACTTGACAAGATGGAGAAACAGGCTCCCTGGAGAAAATTTAATGTGCCAGAGCCAACAGGGACCCACTGCTGTCCTCACTGAGGTCCTGCCAGCGGACACCTCAGTTTCCCCAAGTTTGTTATCAGTGTATTGTCTCCTGTGTGTACTGTTACATGTGATCAAGGTCAGAGACGTGTCCTCTGGTTGCTAGGATGACTTATGACCTTATTTTTGCTAGCCTTTCATATAACTTGGGAAACAGAGGAGGAGGGTGCTGTTAGCCCACTTCTCAGATGGAGAAGCTGAGACTGGAGGGACATCAGAGTTGGCCTGAGTCCTCACTGATGGAAACACCAGGGTGGCTCAGTATTCGGGCAATAGAAGAGGTTAAGAATGCAAGTGCCCCGACTTCTCTTGATAAACGTGAAGGTTTTAAGAATTACTCCAACAGAAGAGCCGCACGGGGAGAGCCAGGCACCGTTACAGTGCGGGGAGTGCAGCTGCCCCATGCTGACCTTGTACTATCCCTGACAAATCTGCAGGCAGGGACTATCATTCCCCTTCTGTTAAGGAGGGCGCTAAGGCTCCAAGACAACAAGGGACTGACTGGTCCAGCTGGTCCTTGGCCAAGCTGAGTTTTTCTGGGTTTTTCCTGCCTCAGACTCCTCTCAGGGATGGAGGATTTTCTTAGCCCGCTTTGTGTTATTGTAATAGAATGGCACCGGGTAATTGGTAAAGAATGGATGTTTATTCCTTGGAAACTGGGAAGTCTGTGGCCAAGCAACTGGCATCTGACGGGACTTTTATGATGCTAATCATAGTAGAAGATGGATGAGAGATTAGGAGGGCGACAAGTGGGCTAAACTCACTTTTCTGAGAAACCCACTCGGCATCATGAACTCACCCCTGAGCTAATGCCTCTAGCCCATTGGAGACCTCTCAAAGGTGCACCTGCCGACACCGTTCCATGGGGATGAAATTCCCAGTACCTGGACCAGAAGAGAATGCTTTCCAACCCTGTCATCCCCCTGTGGTTAACACTCATCTCCTCTGTCCCTCCCTGTAGGTCTACATCATCCGAGTCACGTGGTCCAGTGGTGCCACAGAGGCCATCTACCGGCGCTACAGCAAGTTCTTTGACCTCCAGGTAGGCATTTGTGATGGAGAGAAAGTGAACGGACTTTCCCCCTATGCTGTGACTTTACAGCCTTGTCTTTTCATGGTCTTGACTCTAAATTGGCATCCATTACTTGGAGCATAAATAAGGTTTTTGATTACCTTATGTTTTGACGCATTTAACTAAATAAGAGGTACTTGTTGACTGCCCCGAAGGGGACCAGTCTGGAGGTCACACGTGGCTCTAGAGCCATGTTGAACCAAGTTTTGTACAGTGACCATGTGGTGATCCAGGATCCTGAGTCTGTCTGGACACCTTATGCACACTGTCTCCTCAGCCCCACCTGCTAGCTTTTACACTACTGCCTCTCACCTGGGATGCCACTCTGTGCTTTCCTTCCTGAATCATTGGCCTGGATGACTCTTCCCTGCCAGGGTCCCCAGCTGCTGGAAGCCTTGTCTGACTTTGTTCTTTGCTCTTAGGGAGCTATCACCCATGGCTGTGAGCTTCTTCATACTGATGTTCTCAGCTTATCTATCTCTTCTAGACTGTGACAGGCATGGGTAGGGACCATGATTTCCTCATCCTTTCTTTCCTTAATGCTTTTATTCAAGGCCTGGCACAAAGCACATGCTTACTTAGTGATTGATGCATGTTTGCATGAGTGAGTGAGTATGTGAATGAATGAATGAATGAATGAATGAATGAACGAACAACATGCACCACCAGTCTCACTGTGAGCTGGGGAACATGAGGACAGCTCAATCGGATCCATCTTCACTGGCATGACACAATGCCAATCCTGGGCCTGTAGCTTCATCTCCATGCCTCCAAAAGCAGGCGGCTCCAAGGAGGCTGGAGGAGTCAGGGTCCTTCAGGAGATGACAAAGTTCTTTAGACAGTGTCTGCCACAGACACTAGGGGATGTTCCTGGCTGCTGTGTGCTGAGGGTCCAGGGCAAGCCTCCATCCCACGATGGATGCGTGGTGTCTGCCCTACTAGTGACAGAACCAACTCAGGTTTACTTTGGGTATTTAGGCCAGGTGGTTGACTGTCCTGGGAGGAGAGGGCTTCCAGGCTTCCTGCTCCGCTTACTGCAGGGCTTTCACTCTGTCGTCTGACCTGACTTCTCCGTCTGTGTCCCCACTTCAGTGGTGTTGGCTTCATCCTCACTCACACATGATTGCAAATGGCTCCAGCAACTCTGGGCTCACGTTCTGTAGGAAAGAGTAACAGTGATTTCTCACATGTGCTGGCAGTCACTCTGTGTTTCATTGGCTTAGCTCTGTGCCAATCACTATGACAACCAATGGACTTTCCTGGGTTGCTCTTCCACCCTTGGTATCAAGGGCATAGTCTGGGTTGGGAAGGAGAATCTTGGGTTCTGGTAATATTAACTGCAGGCATCCTTGACTACATAGACCCAAGCTGTTTCTGACAGTGTGGACTGGAGAATGTCTGGAGCCTGTGTCCCACTATGGTAAAGGAGGGCAGACGGCAATAGGCTCCTGACTGCTTTCTCCAGTGCAGCTAAAACAGTCTCTAAATGCCTTCATGACACACAGTCAGGAGTTGCTGCATTGTGTAAAGTGTGAGATACCAGCCACTTAATTATTTAAAACATCACGAGCTCATCTGTGATGCTTCGTGTTCAGCAGCATGCAGCCACATCTAGCAGGGTCGCATACAGTTATCATTTTCTGCTGCTCTGCTGCAAATGAACTAAATGTAAATAAACAGGGGGGCTATCTGTAAAACTCGCTATGGGGCTGGGATGCTGCTAAGTGGGAGAGAATACGTGCTTCACACGCACAAGCCAGGAGTTTGATCCCAGCCCTGTAATAAACAAACTAAACCACCGTCTAAAATGAGCAGATGGGGGAGAAGAAAACACAGGAAGAGGAGGCATGGGGCAGCGGTGATCACTGGTACCATCCGGTGCCCTGCGCAGGTGCCGCAGCCCATGTGAGAGTGGCTGATAACACTCAGGGCTGCTCTGCCCTTTCACACAGACAGGTGATAATACAGGTGACCCAGAGTTTTTGTCCGTTGCTAAGCTGCTGTTCCAGGCAGTGGCATCTATCTTGGGAGCTTTGCCTTGGCGTGTGTTCAGGGGCTCCTTGCCAGCCTGGCACCTCCAAGAAAGAGCAGTTTTCCTGGGACCCAGAACAAACACTGCTGTGACCTTGGGAGGGCCTAGTGTCCGCTGGCAGCTCCCGGCCATCTGTCTTGTGACCTCAGAACCCCTGACCTACCTGCTCTCTGGCCACTCTAGACCAGGGTCTTCCCTCTGGCCGCTCTAGACCAGGGTCTTCTCTTGCCCATGGCCGACACACTCAGCATCTGTCCTCACGTCAGCACCTTTGGTCTCTGTCAGCTGTCTTTCCTGCTCTCGGAAACCTGGAGTCCCTAGGTGCTAGTTCTAGACTCCAGTGAGAGGATCTGGTGGTCTTTAGGATCCTGGGTCAGACTCCGTCCCAGCCTGTCAGCTGTGGAGAGGAGCAGATAACACTGGTCCAGGGAATGCCAAGGTGTGAGGGAGCCCTGTGAATGTATCTGAATCCTGGCATGTTGAAGCGTGTGGCTAGACTGTTGCTTGAATTCCCTATTTCAGCCTGGCCAAAGCTGAAGACAAATCCAAGTTCAAGATTCAGCTTTCCCTTCAGGTCTCAGCTTGGTGTTACCTCTGCCCTTTTCCGAGCCTCCGTGTCCTCCTTCACTTTTAACGGAAAGGAAAGAGCTTCCATAATGTACTTGTTAGGACAGCAAAGTGAGGTGGATGTGGCTCAGTGCGTTAACGACATGTCATCTGTCCCTCTCCACAGATGGAACACCTGCAGTGACCACCCTTCCTGGGTCCGACTGCAGGTCTTCCCAACTCAGATCCTGTGCTTTACTAGACCCCTGGTCTCACTGATTTCTTAAAAGTCAGTTTTTCTTCCCAGCTCAGTGTAGTAATGATTGGGGGTTTGCTGGGGCAGAATTGACTGCCTCGAGTGGCCATCCCTGGCATGGTGAAGCTGTCCCGAGGCCTGGCTTCATCCAGTTTTAAGGAGTCCCAGATGGCGTGGTGGCAGAGTAACAAAACCATGTAATTCTAGGGTGTCTGGTTCAAGCTAGAAGCAACCTCCCTGTATCCATATCCACCCCAGAGGGGTGTGAGAGGTCAGGCCATTCAATTCGGCTGTCCCCAAGAACTAGGCAAGAAGACCATGATATCCCAACATTAGATGATTTCATGATTCCATGTCCCATTTGGCACACAGCCTTGATTTTTTTTTTTAAAGAAATGGCTTGGCTCACAAAGTGAGGGAAGGGCTGAGGCTTGGTGAGGAGGAGCAGTTGAACTGGTGTGAACTGGGGTGGTGTAACAGGAAAAGCAGAGAACTCAGAAGACCTGGGCCCAGCCACACCCAGCTGTGTGGCCTTGGCCCCACCCCTTTACATGATGTGGGAAAATGTCAGTAAAAAGCCAGCATTTCTGAAGCTCTGTGCATTCGTTTAACCATCACAACCGGTTTATTAGATTACACAGATGAATGAGTCCAGTCTCAGAGAGGTTTATTCACTGGTCCAACCATACAGCTAGTACAATAGTACTCGGATTTGAGGCTGTGTGAGACCCAAGTCCCTGCTTTTAGCCACTCTGCTCTCTGTTGCTGCTTTTGCTACCAGCTATGAGTTAAAATTGGTGATTGTGCCCAGAAGGGAAGGGGACAGTGGGCAGACACTGGTTGTTAGGTATCTTTTGGGGGTAATGAAAGTGTTCTAGAATTGGATAGTGGTCATGACTGCATGCTGTGTAAATACACAGAAAACTGCTCAGTGGTACATTTTAAAGGGTCTCTCTCTCTCCTCTCTCTCTCTCTCTCATCAGCAGAAAGATAAAGGGAGGGGACATGATAGCAGTTTCTTGAGGTTCCAGACTTCGGAATTTGACAGCTGGGCTTGAGTCCAGCCCAAGCTTCAGTTTTTGTCAGACTGTCATGGCGCAGACAGCAGAACCTGGCTAGGCTGGATTATCTCAACTCACATTTGTCAGCTGAATTAGCTGAGAAATTCAAGGACTTTTGGCACTGGATCCAACTAGGCCCAGGGCCACAGTGTCAAAGATTTGTCTCTCTCCACTGTGCCTGGCCCCGTGCTGAGGTGCATGGCAGCAGCTACTGCTTCAGATGGTGTCCAGCACATCAGTACCGTTACTTTGGGGGGGAAAAGAGTGTCCCCTACGGCTTAATCTCGTCTTGGACCATAGGACGAGGTGTTCAAGACCAGCACAGGGACAGAAAAACAGGATCAACATCTTGGTGATGTTTCTGGATACCAGCTGCTAGAGGGTATCGAGGAGGATAGCAGCTGCCTGAGGGCATCAGGGAATCCAGAACTGCAGGAGTCTGCTCTGGTAGGGTGGAAAATTTAAGCATAGGAAACACTGTAAAGATTCACGGTGGAAGGAGCATGGCCCAGGCTACTTCATGGGAAAGGACACTGTCACCAGCAAAAATGACCCCATAATGAGGACTCACCTTCCTGACACCTTAGAAAAGCTGTCCTCCTATGGTCATATCTGCCACTGAGACTTGACATCGGGCCGTGTGTCTTATTCATGTGAGGCTGGAGGGAACAGAACAGAGCCCTGAGCTTGGAGTAGGAACCCCTGATGTGAGGTCCAAACCCTTGGACAGGTCACTCAGCTGTTGTGGATAAGGATGTCTTGAAGGAAGCAGACATCCAAGGCAGGCCCTGGGGATGAGTGACTGTCATGCCCATAGTGCTCAGGGAAGCACCCAGCAGAGCGGTGCATTAATATCAACTGTTCTTAGCTAAAACTGTGAGGTTCCCATCTTAAATGCCATCTTACTAAATCCTCCCGTGCCAGCATGAGATCAGTACCATGGCCATTTCACAAGTGGGGACACTCGGGTTTAGAGAGGTAGTCACATGCCCCAAACAGTGGGGATCAAACCACCACCTCCCCGGGACCCAGGATCACCTTTGAATAAAAGGTGTACTTGGCCTCAGAGTCCTATTCGTGGATTCATGGCTACATCTGCCCACTACAGCTTGAGCACCCCTGAGTCCTTTACAAATAAGTTCCACCTCACACTGTGTTATGCAACCTTTGTACCCTGAGTTCTCCAGATTCAGTATGTTCCCCTGGAGGAGGGTCACAGATGTCACTGGAGCTATACAGAGAGACACTGTCTCACAAAAATGAAAAAAATAAAACAATTCTGATACTGGCTGTGATGAATGAACCCTGAACGCTGTGCACTGACCTGAGTAAGGCCAGAGAGAAGAGGTCAGGTGTTTCACTACACCTGTACCAGGTACCCAGAGTAACCAACTGAGTCACAAGGTGGAGGTGGTGACACCAGGAAGGGCGGATGGAGAGCCATTTGGTGCTCTGGTTGATCCAAGTCTGTGGAGATGGTGGAGGAGATGGGCACCCACAGAGTGTACATAAGGCCACAGAACTGTGTTGCCAGATATGGTTGAAAGCTGTATTGTATGTTGTGTATGTGTAACACAATTAAAACACAAAAACAAGACAGAGCTGGAGAGATGTCTCAGTGGTTAAGAATACTGGCTGTTCTTCCAGGGATCCTGAGTTCAATTCCCAGCAAACACATGGTATCTCACAACCATCTATAATGGGATTTGATACCCTTTCCTGGCATGCAGGCTTACATGCAGACAGAGCATACATATTCATAAATAAATAAATCAAGCAAAAGAACCAGCCACCCAGACCACTAAACTACTCCCAAATTAGTTTCAAAGCAGTGTTACTTACAACCCCCTGCAGAGTGTCTCTAATTTCCCAAATGGCCACACAGGCTCTATGAATGCAACTGGTGGAGGAAGCATCAGGATTTCACCTGAGCTGTCTGCTCCAAAGGGACTTACCTAAGGTTAGACCAGTGGTGTAAAAGCCAGTGTGGACATTTGTTAGCCAATGTAGCCATTCACTAATCAGTGTGAGCACTTGATAGCCAGGGTGAACACTCGTTAGCCAGTGTGGACACTCGTTAGCCAGTGTGGATGCTCATTAGTTAACCAGTGTGGACGCTTGTTAGCCAGTGTGGACAGTCATTAGCCTGTGTGGACTCTTGTTAGTCAGTGTGGACACTCGTTAGCCAATGTGGATACTCGTTAGCCAGTGTCGACAGTCATTAGCCTGCATGGACAGTCGTTAGCCCATGTGGATGCTTGTTAGCCAGTTTGGATGCTCGGTAGCCAGTATGGACACTTGTTAGTCAGTGTGGACACTTATTAGCCAGTGTAGAGATCCAGAGAAGATCTCAAAGGTACCAAGAGAACTGAATGGGCCTTGTTACTGTGCGTTTTGACAACATGCTTCTCCTTGGTGGTGTTTCAACTTTGTCCTAAAATTGAGAAGGGAAATAGAAATAGATAGCATTAGTATCAATTTCAGAGCCCCTGCAGCTAAGACTGATGGGAATATGCTGTTCACCTGTGCACAGAATATTAAGCTTTCCTTGTCTCAAGCTGGTTTTCCATATCCATGTAACCCTACAACCAGCTAAAGATACTAAAGATATTAGGAAAATGGGATTAGACAACGGTATTTGTCTAATTTGACAGGCCACGCGGCTGCTTTGCTGTGTGACTTAAGGCAAATTCATTCCCCTCTCTGCCCCCAGGTTTCCTCATCTGTGACATGTAGCATTTGTTTCAGAGAGTTACTGTAGCTGAAGGTGTTAACTGTCAACTGCTGTGCACTGTCGCCATTGTTACTATTATTTTATATTAGTAATATGACCATTTTTCTTTAGGGTTATTTAACTGTCCTCTGAAGTGATCTACTGAAGAAAAAAGTTCTCTCTGTTGAATTCATTGGTTCTTTTTCATTAAACTTTTGAGTTTTGGAGTAGTTTTCAGTTCTCCATAAAATGTCTTGGAAACTCTAGAGTATTCTTGGGTACCACCCACACTTGCCAGCCTCCCCCACTGTTAGCATCCATTCCACCGATGTTTCTTGAAAGCCTGCTATGTGCTGGTATAGATGCACTCTTCAGAAATGAATCCATCTTTCCAAGGATGCTCACAGTAGCCTCAGCAGTCAGGGAAAGATAGTGGACCAGGTATTCCTGTCCCCATGCAGGACAGAGTAGGGACCCATGATGGACAGCCACAAATAGTGCCATGGATAACAGAACCTGGGGTAGCCCTGTGGCTACCACGGTGAATCTCTTGCCTAGCATGTGCAAAGCCCTTGGCTCCATCCCTAGCACTGCACAAATAATAAGTAAAATCCGCAGTTAAATCCTCTACCCCAGGCTTCTGGAAGCCTGCAAGCTCCAGCTGCCCTGCAAGCCCAGCTACACCGAAGCTGGCCCTCCCCAGGAATTTGTATAAAATAGCACAGAAGAAGCCAGGAGCGCTAGCCCGACACGCGTGTCCCCTGCCCTCTCTGTGTCTTTTCAGCAGTCTTGCAGTGACAGAGTCCCCTGGCCTTGCCACACTTAGGCTGTAGGCACCGGACAGTTTCTTGGCCTCTCAGACCTTGAATGCTAGTGTTCACAATATAGGGTCTGAGGAGGTGGGGGGAGGGGATCCCGCTGAGATGCAGTACCTGCCTGCTCCGTGGACACATTTCTTCCTTTACTTGTGTGCCTACTCCCTCCTGGAGCCTCATTTCTCCTGGACTTTTCCAGACTTCTTTCTTTCCATCAGAGAGATAGTCTGGGAAGTCAGGGTGATGATGTCCCTGAAGCATACAGGTGGGGGCGCTTCTCACCTGCTGGCCATTCTTGGCAGGCCCTTTCCATCTGCTCTGGCTTCCTTGTGAATTAGGATAGATCAGGATATGCTTCTGTAACAAGTAACCTTAGGGTTATCTTAGTGGTAGAGTACTGGTTTAGCATGTGGGGAGACCCTTGGTTCAGTCCCTAGCATCACCAAAAAAAACTGGGGGGAGGACCATCATCTACATTATTGAGCCAGGCATGGTGATGGTGGTGGTAGCGGCAACGGCAACATGCGCCTTTAATCCTAGCACTCAGGAGGCAGAGGCAAGCAGGTACCTGTGAGTTTGAGGCCAGCTTTGGCTACAAGCTGGAGGCTAGTTAGCTCCAGTATAGTCAGAGCCTTGTAGTGAGACTCTGTCTCAAAAAAACAAAAACAAGCGCAACAAAAACAACTCCACCAGACAGCAGGGCAACTTGAATCCCTCATGGGCAACCAGGCTGTGGGCTGGACCATGGGCGGGGTTGCTGTGGCTCTGGACCCACCCCACCCCACAGGACTGCAGATGGCAGGGAGTGAGTCCAGTCACAAGAGAGCAGGGTGTGGGGGGATTAGAAAACAACAAACCTCCACCCTGAAGCAACACGTGCTGCTAATCAGTCATTCGACGTGGCCTGCTTCAGAGGGATGGGAAAGTCGATTCAACCATTGGCTCAGAAACACGGGACATAGCTGGAGGCAGCCCAGCCCAGCCAATTATAACACAGTGCAGTGATAAACTCTCATGATTGGGGATCGGAAGAGAAAATCCTTAAAGTTACATCAGAACACACAAGAGTTAAGTGGCAGATCCTTGTGACTTTGAGTACCTAGCCAAAACTTTCATTAGTTTCTTTCTTTTTCTAAAATTAATTTTTTACAAGGTCTTACTACGTAACTCTGGCTGTCCTGGAACTCACTATGTAGACCAGACTAGCCTTGGCTCTGAGATTAAAGGTGTGTGCCACCGCACCCAGCTTCACTTCTGTTTCTTAAAATATCAGAATGTGGTGGCTTGAAAGAAAATGGCCCCCAGAGGTAGTGGGACTATTAGTAGGTGTGGCCTTGGGGAAGTAGGTATGGCCTTGTTGGAGGAAGTTTGTCACACTGTAGGGGCGGACTAGGTGATCTCTTTTGCTCAAACTTCACTCAGTGTGACACTTAGTCTACTTCCTGTTGCCTTCTGATCAAGATGTAGCCAGCACCATGTCTGCCTGCATGCTCTCGTGCATGCTATCCCACCGTGATGATAATAGACTGAACCTCTGAACTGTAAACCACCTTAGTTAAATGTTTCTCTTTAAATGAGTTACCATGGTTGTGGTGTCTGTTCACAGCAATAAAACCCCTAACTAAGATACAGGTTTTCATGGTATGCCTCCAGCTCTATCCTCTCTCCCTGCCTGGTTCATGGTATTTCACACACTACTTCACAGTCACCAGATTGTTTCCCAGGCTCTTTTAGAGACTGCTTATCTTCATGGCTGGCTCTTAGCACACTACATAGCACCAGGCTGGGCTCTGCTGAGCAGGTCAGGGATTTTGGAGTAGCTCAGGAATAGAATGCTGTCATAAGCATAGGCTTACCAGGTGAAGGATATTTTAACACACCTGTCACTTCTCGAAATGCAGAACAACCTGCTCTCTGTGGCACAGAGTTGTCAGGCTGTTCACATTCCAAGTTCTATGGCTTAAAGCCTCCAGGAACACCAAGAATGGTACCCTGCAGAGATGCCTCAGTGGTTAAGATCATGTATTGCCCATGCTTGCAGAGGACCCAGGTTTGGTTCCTAAAACCCTCACCAGATGGCTCACAACTGTCTGTAAATCCAGCTCCAGGGGCTCTGACATTTCTGGCCTCTGAGGGCACCTGCACGCATGTGGCACAGATGCATATACATGTACACACAGTTTAAAATAAATGTTAAAAAAAAAAA
>LOJH01032192.1:0-16611 GCA_001685095.1 Ellobius talpinus
GGAAAATTTTTTAATAACAATAAAAAAGTGTCTGAAATAAAAAAAATAAACAAAAAAAAACACCACCTCAAGAGCAGATCTCATCCCAGCAGTGGTGGGGGCAGGGCGGGGATCTGTCATTCCAGCACTTCTGTGGGCTGAAGGAGGAGGAGCATGTTTTCCAAGAGACCCCAGGCTCCACAGCAAAGCTCCTGTCACAACTAATAAGCAATAATAATAATTTCTTAGAATAGATGAAAATTGTAATGGAGCCACTTACACAGATTGGATTAATTGGGGAGCATCGTCAAGACTGGAAACCAACTATCATCCGTTCATCTTTTACACGTGGAACTGTGTTTATGCTATGAATAATTCCTGACTCAGTATGAAGACCAGCTCTCATGATTAAAAACCAGTTCAGTATCAATAGTCTGTATTTCATAAAAATGACATTTCTATAGACATGGCACTGACCTGTATAACTTGGCCCTCAAAACTGTACCCTCTGAACTATGCCCTGTGAAGTAGCCCCCTCATCAGACTCTTACTAAAGCACTAACCATACAGAAGACAGACAGCATATTGAAAATAGTAAGAGAAACACCTAGTGGCATTCCTAACAGGCCCATCAGAATAACAGCAGATTGGTCCATCAAAACTTTAAAAGCAGGTGGCCTGGACAGATGTATCTCAAGTTCTGAAAGACACCGTCAGCCCAGATTAGTATACCTAGTAATGCTGTCTGCCATAAATGAAGAAAAAATTGAAATTTTCTATAATAAAAATAGGTTAGAGGAATTAAGGACCACTAAGCCAGCTCTACATAAAACAATTAAATGAATCCTTCAGACAGAAGGGAAAAATAAAATCCCCGCATGAAAGAATAAAAAATAAACCTAAACATCAACAAAATGACAGGAACTAACGCACACCTTTTCAGTAGTGACTTTCACTACTAATGATGTCAAGTCTCCAATCAGAAAACACACACTAATAAAAGCAGGGACCATATAATTGCTGCCTTCAAGAAATGTTCAACACTGCAAAAGACACATGTAACCCTAGGATGAAAGGATGGGAATGTATCCCAGGCAAAGAGGCTTAAACTCAGGCAGGTGTCACTGTTCCACTATCTGACAAAATAGAATTCAAACCAAAACCAATGAGAAAAGATAAAAGTAGTCACTTCATATAAATTAAGGAAACAGTTCATCAAGAGGATGAAGAGGATGTTACAATTCTAAACATACATGCCCTGAGCACTTCTAATAAAACAAATACTATTAGATGGAAAGACACAGATCAACCCTAGCACAGATGTGCTGTGTGACTTCAGTATGCCACTCTCACCAATTGACAGCTCTTCCCAAGTGGGAAAATAAAAGAACAAAATGATAACTAAATGACAACAGCTGGATTTAACAGCCACCCACAGAACATTCCACTGAATTGCAGGGGAGTCCACATTCCTCCAACATCCCATGAACTGTCTCCAACATAGATCATGTGTTAAGATGCAAGGCAAGTATAAACAAATAAAGGGAAATGGAAATAATTCCTTGTATACTATCTGAGCGTGAAGGTGTAAGACTAAAAATCAATAGTACAGAAACCTTAGAACATACATAAACTCATGGAGATTAAGTAACACAGTACTGAATGACAAATGGGTCCTTGGAGAATTCAAAAATAAAAATAAATTTTAAAAGAAAGTGAAATGAAGATAAAGCATATCAAAACATATGGGAATGAATCAAAGAACACGCAAGAAGGGAGCTCACAGCTCTGGGTGTCCACATTAAGAAACAGGAAGATTTAAAAAAGACCTTAAAATTATGTACCTTATGGCCCAGAAAAAGAAGAACAAGCCAAACTCCAAATGAGTACAAAGGAAGAAATCATTACAATCAGGGGAGAATTAATAAACTGGAAACAAGCAAAAACAATACAAATAATCAATATACGAGATGTTGGTTCTTCAAAAATATGAATAAGCCAGGTATAGTGATGCATACCTTTAATTCCAGCACTTGGGAGGCAGAGGAAAGTGGATCTCTATGAGTTCTAGACCAGCCAAATCTACACAGAGAGCTCCAGGACAGCCAGGGCCTACAGAGAGAGAGCCTGATCCCCTCTGTATGCTATGAAGATATTTTATTACCATTGGTCAATAAAGAAGCTTCTTTGGCCTATGGCAGGGCAGAATAGAGCTATGTGGGAAAACTAAACTGAATGCAGGGAGAAAGAAGGCAGAGTCAGGCAGACACCATGTAGCTACTGAAGGAGAAAGGTGGCAGAAACTTATCAGTAGGCCACAGCCTCATGGTGATACACAGATTAACAGAAATGGGTTAATTCAAGATGCAAGAGCTAGCTAGAAATATGCCTGAGCAATTGGTCAAACAGAGTTGGAATTAATATAGTTTCTGTGTGATTATTTGGGTCTGGGAAGCCTGGAAACCAATGCACAGGCTCAGTCTACATGACCCAGTTTCAACAAACCAAGGAGTGGGTGGGGGATAAAATAGAGATACACTTGGTGAAACTAACCAAAAGAAGGAAAGAGACTCAAGACAAGAGATAGCCATTAAAACAGATACCAGTGATATTCAGAAATCATGTCATATAAAAAAACAGATATTTCAATGAACTGGAAAGGTTTAGAGAACTGAATAGATTTTTAAGCTCATATGATCTATCAAAGTTAAATCAAGATTATATAAACAACTTAAACAGATTTATAATAAACAGTGGATGGAAGCTATAATTTAAAGTTAACCCAACTGGTGAATTTTTACCTTGAAAGGAGAGTTAACACCAATGCTTCTCAAGTTTTTCACAAATAGAAAAGGATGGAACTCACCAATGATTTTCACAAAGTTAGGGTTACACTGATCCCAAAATAAAAACTCAAGAAAAACAAAAATTACACACTAGTTTCCCCAATCAACTTAAATGCAACTTTGGAAAAGAGGTTTTACTTTTGCTTCCACAGGAAATGAGAGGCTGTGGATTCATTATTGGCTAAGAAAAATAAGGTTTGATGGATGAAGACCCCCTGAAAAATCTCCAGTGGGAACAAAGGACCCAGATGATACAATGTTTCAGAGCACCTCTGTTGCAGTTTCTTCTGAGTTCTGCATCCAGAACAGCTTCAAGGCTGCTGGCTGAGATGATCCAGCCTCACAGAACACTCCAATCAAGACTTGGCCATAATCCCGAAATTTCTTTGGGTCTCCATGAGATTATCAGTGCCCCCAGTCAGCAGGATATAACCTAGAAAACTACACACATCCCCAAAAATTGGATTATGAATGTTTGTCTTTGCTTAGAGTGTTGGTTACAAGTTGTTATGGATAATGGTCATGAAAAAAGCTAAACAAAGAAGATTAGATTCAAAGTTTTGCTTTGAAAAGAAAAAAGTGGAAATGTTGTAGGATAATATTTTTGTACACTGTAAAAGTTTGTCACTTGTATTGTATTTAAAAAAAAACAAAAAAAAACACTGATTGGCCAGTAGCCAGCAGGAACTATAGGTGAGGCAACCAGACTAAGAGAATTCTGGGAAGAGGAAAGGCAGAGACAGAGTCACCACCCAGATACAGGGGAATCAAGATGAAAATGCCTCACTGAGAAAAGGTACTAAGCAATGTGGCTAAACACAGAAAAGAATTATGGGTTAATTTAAGTTGCAAGAACTAGTTAATAATAATCCTAATAGGCCAAACCATTTATAATTAATATAAGCCTCTGTGTGTTTCTTTGGGATTGAATGGCTGTGGGACTGGGCAGGTCAGAAACTTCTGTCTACAAATGATTAATAAAGTTGAAAGAATAAACTGGAGGGATGGGGGAACTCCCATTTTAAATAGCCTAAAGAAATACCTTGGGATAGACCTAACCAAAGATATGAAATACTTCTACAATAAATACTACAAAATTGGAAGAAATAAATTGTGGAAGACTCTAGAACTGTGGTTCTGAACCTTTCTAATCTTGTGACCCTTTCATACAGTTCCTCAAGTTATGGTGACACTAACCATGCTGCGGAATAATCCTATTGTACACTGTGAAGATGTGTTACACTCATTGGTTTAATAAAGAGCTAACTGACCACTGGCTAGACAGGAAGAGGTTAAGCTGGAGAGCCAGACTGAGAGAATGCTGGGAAGAAGGACAAAGTTGTCAGCCAGATGTAGAGGAAAGAGGACATGTAGAAGATGAGGAAGCAAGCCATGAGCCATGTGGCAGCATGTAAATTAATAAATGCAGGTTAATTTAAGTTGAAAATGTAGTTAATAACAAGCCTAAGGTATCAGCTGAGCATTTATAATTAATAATAAGTCTCCATGTCATTTATTGGGGAGTCAGCTGTCCTAATGAAAAACCCTGCCTACACAATCATAAAATTATTTTAGTTGCTACTTCACAACTGTAATTTTGCTATTGTTATGAATTGTAATGTAAATATCTTATATTTCTAATGGTCTTTCTTAGGCAACTCCTATGAAGAGTTTGTTTACCCCCTAAAGGAGTCGTGACCCACAGGTTGAGAACTGCTGCCTGGAAAATGATAAGACCTCCCATGCTCATGGATTGGAAAAACCATGAGAAATTGGCCATCCTGCTGAAAGCAAGCTACAGATTCAATGCAGACCAAATCAAATATACGGTGAGTTATATTATTCACAGAAATAGAAAAAAATCATAAAAATTCACCATGGAAGCACAAAAGGCCAGGGATAGCCAAAGTAATACTGAGCAAAAGGAATTCTGCTGGAAGCAACACCATTGCTGATTTCGGGTTATCCTACAGAGACATAGTAATGAAAGCAACATAGTACTGGAACAAAATTAGACATACAGACCAACAGACTAGAACAGAGGATTCTAATACAAGTCTATACAACTATAGACACTTGATATTTGATAGGCACCAAAAATACACACGGGAGCAAAACAGCATCTTCAACAAATGGTGCTGGAAAAACAAGGTATCTCTATGTAGAAGAATGAAATGAAGTCCATATCTGTCAGGCCCGTTATCTCTTATCCTGCACAAAATTCAACACCAAATGGACCAAAAAAAAACCCAAAAAACAAAAAACAAATAAGACCTGAAACTCAGAAACAAGAGAAAAAAATGGAGCATACACTTCAAGATATAGGAATAGGAAAGGACTTTCTGTTTAGGACCCCAATTGCTTGAGAAATAAGGCCAGTAATCAATAAATGGGATTTCATAAATTTAAAAAGCCTTTTTAGATCCCATACCCTTTCTTTCAGCCACCAACATCTGGAAACCCACTGACCATACCAGCCAGGGAACCAAGTAGGCAATCTTCACATTCCCCCTCATGTCCTCCGAATTTAATTACTCAGACCTGTAGTAGACCACTGGTGTGGGAAGTCCTTCACAGGAGAGACACCAGAGGGGAAAGACATGCTTTGTCAGCTGGAACCTTGCCGGTAGGCTACAAGCCTCATAGTAAAATATGAAATAAAAGAAATGGGTTAACAAAAGATATAAGAGCTAGCTAGCAATGCGCTTAAGTGATTGGTCAAGCAGTGGTTTAAATAATATAGTTTCTGTGTGATTATTTTGTGGTCTTGGCAGCTGGGAACGACCAAGTGGCCTCCCTCAACAGATCACCTGCTGGGGCCATTCCTTTCTCTCTGTCTCTATTCTCAAGTGACTACACATATCCTTATTTCAAAACCAGCTTTTTTCCCTCCAGTGAACCATCTGACAGCCTTCCCTTTCTAACACATCCCCATTCATTCGGGTCAGATCCCAATACCTAGAAATACAGTCTTTGGAGGACCCCCAGTCCCAAACAGCAGAGTCTCAGAAATGCTCCCTACCAGGTAACCCATAGCTACCACATTTTCTTACGATCCAGAGAGGGCAGCAGAAAACACTATATGAAGATAAGACCAGATATCAACATCCAGAATTATAATTATCCCAGACCCAGATGCCTAGATGCCAGTGTAAAACACAATCAATAACATATAAGATAACATGTCTCTATGATAACCCAGTAGACCCTGAGAAATGTAATTTAGCTGCAACACAAGGACTTCAAAATAGTTATTGTAAATAAGATAAAGCACATTAAATAAGATATAAATAAATTTATTAATGAAATCTATGTAAATAGAAACAGTGGAATGAAATTAAGAAAGCAATATAAGACATGAAGGTGGAAATGGAATCAATAAAGAAAATCAAACTGAGGTAAAAGTAGAAAAGAAAAATTTAGAAACTTAAACAGGAACCTCAGAGGCAAGCCTCACCAACAGAATACAAGAGATGGAAGAGAGAATCTCAACTATTGAAGACAAGATAGAAGAAATGGATGCCTTGGTCAAAGAAAATGTTTTAAAAAAAAAACAAGAAATCTGGGACACTATAAAAAGACCAAATTTATGGATAATAAGGATAGAGGAAGGAAACAGAAAATATTTTCAGCAAAATTATAGAAGAAAACCTAACGAAGGAAGTGACTAACAATGTGTAAGAAGCATACAGAACACCAAATGGACTGAACTGTATAGTGATATTTTGTTTCTGATCTAACAAGTAAAGCTTGGCAGATGATCAGAGTGCAGAGTTAAACCACTAATTAGCCATAGAGGCCAGGCAGTGGTGGCTCACACCTTTAATCTCAGCACTTGGCAGGCAAAGGCAAACAGATCTCTTTAGGTCAAGGTCACCTTAGGCTACACTAGATTGATCCAGTCTCAAAGAGAAAGAGATCCAGGGGATGGTAGCTCACGTCTTTAAACCCAGCCCTTAGGAGTCACGTGCCTTTAATCCTAACACTAAGAAGGTGGAGACAGTGGGCAGAGAGAGGAATATAAAGTGGGGGGAGACAGGAGCTCAGATGCAGTCTGAGGATTCGTCTGAGCATTCATTCGTCTGAAGTTTTGCAGAGGCAGCAGCAGTCTCTCTTCGGCTTTCACCCCCTAATATCTGACTTCAAGTTTTTATTATTAAGAACAACTAGGATACGTGCTGCAGAACCAGAAAAGAAATTCCCCAAAACACAATAATCAAAACACTAAGTATATACAACAAAGAAAGAATATTAAAGCTACATAGGAAAAGAACCAACTAACCTATTAGAATAGCACCTGGCTTTTCAATGGAGATTCTAAAAGCCAGAAGAGCCTGGACAGATGTTCTATAGATTCTAAGAAACCACAGACGCCAACCCCGACTATTATACTCAGCAAAACTTTCAACCACAATAGATGAAAATGGAAAGACATTCCACAGTTAAAAAAAAAACAAATTCAAACAGTATCTATTTACAAATCCAGCCCCACAGAGGGTCTAGGAAAACTTCAACCTGAAGAAATTAACCACACCCAAGAAAACATAAAGAATAAATAATCCCAGGCCAGCAAATCAAACGAGGAAGGAAAAGGCCCCACATGTAAACAAGAAAATAACAGAAATCCACAAACACTGCTCATTGATAATTCTCAACCTTAGTGCTCTCAATTCAACAATGAAAAGACAGAGACTAACAGATTGGATATAAAAAAATTAGAATCCATCCTTCTGCTGTATCCAAGGAATACACCTTAACATCAAAAATAGACGTCATGTCAGGGTAAAAGGATAGAAAATGCAAATGGACCCAATAATTGGGCTGGTGTATCCACTTTAATATCTTGCTTTAAACCAAAACTGATTAGAAGAGAAAGGGAAGGTCCCTACATATTCATCAAAGGAAAAAGCGATCAAGAAGACATTGCAGTTCTAAACATCTATGCACCAAACACAGGGCACCCGTGTTCATGAAAGAAACACTGCTACATGTAAAATCACATATTAACCCTCACAGTGTGATGATAGTGGGCGACTTCAATACCCCATTCATGCCATATATGGGTCATCCAGACGAAAACTAAACAGAGAAATGCTGGAGCATACTAATGTCATAAAACAAATAGACCTAACAGATATTTACAGAACATTCCACTTAAACACCAAAGAATATGCCTTCTTCTCAGCACTTCATGGAACTTGCTCCAAAAGTGATCACATACTTGGATACAAATCAAATCTAAACAGATACAAGAAAATTGAAATAACTCCCTGTATCTTGTCAAACTATCACATATTAAAGCTGGATATGAACAACAGGAGAAAGGTTACAAACTCATGAAAATTGAACAATTCATTACTGAATGAAATATGTGCCAAGAAAGAAATTAGAAACTTTACAGAATTGAATGAAAATGAAAACATAACGTACCCAAACTTATGGGACACAATGAAGGTAGTTCCAAGAGGAAGTTCATAGCACTAAGTGCCTACATTTAAATTTTTTGAGAGGTCACAAATTAGTTACTAACAAGACACCTGGACACTCTAGAACAAAAAGAAGAAATCGCACCAAAAGGAGTAGATAGCAAGAAATAATCAAACTCGGGACTGAAATCAATTAAATAAAAACAAATAAACAAAACCATAAAAGAATCAATGAAACTAAGAGTTAGTTCTTTGAGAAAAACCAGTAAGACTGAGAAACTTTTAGCCAAATTACCTGTCTTACTGCTTCTATTGCTGTGATGAAACACCATTCTTGAATGTAAACTGGGAAGGAAAGGGTTTATCTGGTTTACACTTCCACATCGTAGTCCATTATTGAAGGAAGCCAGGACAGGAACTCAAACAGGACAGGAACCTGGAGGCAAGAGAGGATGTAGAGGCCATGGAGGGGTGCTGCTTACTGGCTTGCTACACATGGCTTGATTAGCCTGATTTCTTATTTTTCATTGTTGAATTGAGACCACTGAGGTTGAGAATTATCAATGAGCAGTGTTTGTGGATTCCTGTTATTTTCTTGTTTACGTGTGAGGTTTTTTCTTCCCTCTTTCGATTTGCTGGCCTGGGATCGTTTATTCTTCATGTTTTTTGGGGTGTGGTTACTTTCCTCAGGTTGACGTTTTCCTAGACCCTCTGTGGGGATGGATTTGTAAATAGATACTGCTTGAATTTGTTTTTGTTTGTTTGTTTTTGCTTTTGTTTTTTTAGCGTGGAATGTCTTTCCTTTTTTTATCTATTGAGGTTGAAAGTTTTGCTGAGTATAATAGTCGGGATTGGTGTCTGTGGTTTCTTAGAATCTATAGAACATCTGTCCAGGTTCTTCTGGCTTTTAGTATTTCCATTGAAAAGCCAGGTGCTATTCTCATAGGTCTTCCTTTACATGTTAGTTGGTCTTTTTTCCCAAGTCAACCAGTCCAGGAATGGCACCACCCACTGTGAGCTGGGCCCTCCCCCATCAATCACTAATTAAGAAAATGCTCTGCAGTCTTGCCTACAGCTGAATTTTATGAAGGCATTTTCTCAGAGGAGGTTCCTTCCTCACTGATGACTCTAACTTGTGTCAAGTTGACATAAAACTAGCCAAGACCTTAAAAGGCAGAGAGGGAAAATACAAATTAACAAAGTTAACATTGAAAAGGGGGAACAAAACAACAGATGCCAAGGAAATCCAGAAAGAGAATCATAAGGATATACTTTAAAACCCTGTATTCCTCCAAATTGGAAAATCTAAAGGTCATTGATAATTTCTCAATACATACCACCAACCAAAGTGAAATCAAGATCAGATAATTTAAAGAGACCCTTAGTGAAACAGAAGCTGTAATTTAAAGTCTACCAAACAAAAAAAGTCCAGGACCAGAAGATTTTCATGCAGAATTCTACCAGACTTTCAAAGAAGAATGAATGACAATCCTCCTCAAATTATTCCACAAAATAGAAACAGAAGTAACGTTGCCCAATTTTTTTTGTGGAGCCACGGTTACCTTGATACCCAAAGCACACAAAGATCCAACAAAGAAAGAGAATTACAGACCAATTTCCCTCATGAACCTGGATGCGAGTAATCTCAGTAAGTATATGTGGATTGAATACAGGAATACATCAAAAAGATCATTCACCATGGTGCTGGAAGGAACTCCACATGCTGTCAAAGGAGAAATGCAGACAACAGCCCAGCTTCCATCTACAACAATGGTTTGCATGGAAGATATACTAACACAATACCAGCACACTTGTGGTAGTAACCAGTTATCATCTGGCTGGATTTAAGGCCCACTCCATGAGACAAAACCCATCTCTGACACTACTCAGGGGCTGTGGGATAATGCTTTTGTACACTGTAAAGATTTGCCACTCATATTAGTTTAATAAATCACTGACTGGACAGCAGACAGACAAGAAGTATAGGTGGGGTGACCAGACTAAGAGAATTTTGGGAAGAGGAAAGGCAGAGAGAGAATCAGACACCAGCCAGGTGCAGAGGAAGCAAGATGAGAATGCCTCACTGAGAAAAGGTACCAAGCCACATGGCTAAAGATAGACAAGAATTATAGATTAATTTAAGGTATAAGAGCTAGTTAATAATAAGCCTGAGTTAATAGACCAAACAGTTTATAATTAATATAAGCCTCTATGTGTTTCTTTGGTACTAATTGGCGGAGGGATTCGGCAGGACAGAAACTTTCAACTATATGTAAGTGTCAGAAGCCTGAGACTAGAGGCCAGAGACCTACAGGAAAGTCAAATGAAAGGCCTACTAAAAGAATTCAGCAATCAAATGACTCCTGATGGCATTCTGCTACATTCAGAGATCAGTGTTCTGCCCAGCCACCATCAGAGACACTTCCTCCCCCAGTAGATGGGAACAAATACAGAGACCAGAAATGTGCAGAGAGTGAGAAAGCTTGTAAAACTCAGTATGGGGTGTCTCCATGAAATCCCCTCCCCTCAGGCCTCAGGTGACTCTGTGTAAAAGACTTTAAGAGCCAATGGGAAGAGAGGACACAAGGAAACAAGGCCTTCTGAACACAGCACCAGCAACACACACATGAACTCCCAGAGACTGCGGCAGCATGCACAAGCCTGCACAGGTCTGCACAGGTCTGCTCCAGACTGGGTACTAGATGCCTGTTCTGCTTTGTTTTATAATAAGAAAGAGAAAGAAAGTATGGACTTGAATGTGAGGGGAGGTGGGGAGGATCCAGGAGAAATGAGGGAAACATAATCAGAATTTATTGTATGAAAAAAATTCATTTTCAATAAAAGAAAAATAGGGACAAAAAGCTTTTATAATCCATTTATTTATTTAGAGATAGGCTCTCACTATGTACCCCTGGCTGGCCTGGAACTTCCAGAGATATGACTCTCCCTTCCTTCCACATACTGAGATTAAATGTGTGTGCCACCATGCTGGGCAAAGCAAACTGTCCATCAAAGAAGAAACAGCCTACAGCATGGGAGAAAACCTTTACCAGGCACATGTTCATCCAAGGATTATTATCTAGAATACACAAAAAAACCTCAAGAAATTAAATGTCAAAAAAGAAAAAAATAAACAATTCAATCAAAAGTGTGTCACAAAACTAAACAGAATTATCAAAAGAAATACAAATGGCTAATGAATATTTTTAAAGTGTTCATTCAACATTGTTAGCCACATGGGAGTGGTAGGAGTATAAATTGCGATAGCCACTGGAGGAATCAATGTAGAGATTCCTCAAAAAAATCTAAAGACAGAACTATTATGTGATCCAGCTTTAAATTCCTGGGTATATATCCAAAGGACACCAAGTATCTCCTAGAAAGATACTTGTACATCCTTGTTCATTGCTGCTGTATTTACCAAAGCTAGCAAATAGAGTCAGCCTAGACATCCATCAAGTAACAGATATTGAAAATGTGGCGCATATACACAATGACATCTTATTCTGCCTTGAGGAAAAATGAAATTTGCAAGAAAAAAGATTCAACTGATAATATACTACGTGGGTAACCCTGAACCAAGGACACATACAGAACATGTTCTCTCATATGTATGGACCATAACTTTGGATTTTTAATTTTTATGTTTAATTTGGGGTGTCTGTAAAGGACAGGAAGCTAAAAAGAGACCATGGCATGTGGGGGTGGGGTAGGACCTAAAACATGAGGGAACCCTAGAGCACAAGAGCGGGAAATACCAGGAAATAAAAGTTTAAGCAAGCGTAGGGTGGGAGCAGGAAGGCAGAGCATTAAAACTGGAAGTGTGAAGACACTCATGGGACCTCACTACTTGGTAAGCTAATTTAAAAACAAAATTTAAAAAAAGGAATCATAACACAGGTACCTTGCATGGGTAGACAGCTACACTCAGAAGCCATGAGTTATTCAATGGAGACCACAGTGTAAAGTGTGGGAGACCACGTGACACGTTATTGTAGAGTGAGGAAGACCCTAGAAGCCTCCAAAATTACAGAGTATTGCCAATGTTCTTTACTGTTCATCCCAGCAAGGTGATAAGACCCCATTGCTGAAAACACCACACGCTTCGGTTACAGAACATAGAGAAATCAAACTGGAAATTACCTGAAAGCGTCCTTCCTGCTGACATAGCTCACATAGTGCTGTGCATGCTGCTGGGCAGTAAAGTCATCAATGGGATTAATTACCCAAGGATGGACCCTACATGCTATGGTACTGACGGTTATGCCACAACCTGTCCAAGTATTCCCAAAGCAATGCTGCTCTGGCTTCTGGGGTCTCATAGACTTGAATAGATCCATTTTTATTTACTTATTTACTTGCTATTTCCTATTTATAGATCTTTACATTAAACTTCAGACAAGGATTGTTATATCTGTCTTGCATTTCTTAGTTGGCTTTGTGGTGTGTGTGTGTGTGTGTGCAGTAGATGTACATTCTTACATGGTTAGTGCATGAATGTGTGTGTGCGTGTATGCATGCATATATGTGCATATGTCCATGAAGGCCGATGCTGTATACCCAGTTCTCTTGCCACTTTAAAGAAAAGATGGAATACATCATGAATTAGTGTGTCAGCCTTGCTCAGGGACCATGCTAATCTTCCTTGTATCATCACAATTTTACTATATAAACTGCTAAAGCATATAAACTGCTAAAGTATCATGTAAGAATCCATGCACAAGTTCCCTCCATAAGGCATCTGTGAGAATGAGCAGCAAGTCTGCTCAAGCAGGATATCCTTCTACTGTGAAGAATTTCTGCCCACATTAGCTTTCAGCAGAGATTAATTACTAGGCAAACAATAAATTCTCGAGTGTTATATTTAACTCTATGTCTTAAAAGAGTAAGTCTTAGGCTAGAGAGATGGCTCAGAGGTTAAGAGCACTGACTGCTTCTTCCAGAGGTTCTGAGTTCAATTTACTCCAACCACATGGTGGCTCACAACTACCTGTAACGACAGCTGGTGCCCTCTTGCAGCCTGCAGGGATATATCACATGCAGGCAGAACACAATATACATACTAAATAATACATAATTTTTTTAAAAAAAAGTAAGTCTCTCTTTCCCCCCCTTTTTGAAATTATAATATAATTACATCTTTTCTCCCTTCCCTTTCCTCCCTTCAAACTATCCCACACTCTTCCTCCCTCTCTTTCAAATTTATGTCCCCCATTTTATCAATTGCCATCAAATGCATATGTGTATACACATATATTTCTAAATATAATTCGCTCAGTCTGTATAATGTTGCTCACATGTGTGTTTCAGGGATGACCATTTGCTTTTGGACAGCCAGTTGGTGTGATCTTCCCTGGGAAAGACTATCTCTCCCTCCATCATCATTCTTCAGTTGCCTGTAGCTCTTTGGGAGGGTGGGAGCCTCATGGGCTTTTCCCCATTCACGTCTATTGTTGTTGTTCTTGTTCATTTCATCTTTACGCATTTATGTGGGTGAGACTTTCAGCATAAGAATCACCACAACCACCAGTACAGCAGATAACCATCAGGGTGCATTAATGGTACACGTTCCTTGGTGGCAAACATCGGCTCTCTAGTTGGACTTAAGGCCCGATGAACAGGTAGGAAATCTGCTGTGGAGTAATTCTCTTGCACAGTATAAAGATTTGTCACTCAAACTGGTTCAATAAAATGCTGATGGGCTGGCCAGTAGCCAGACAGGAAGTATAGGGAGGTGACCAGACTTAGGATGATAGGAAGGAGAAGGACGGAGTCAGGAGTCACCAGCTAGGCACAGAGGGATCAGGAAATGAACATATCCTGCTAATAAAGGTACCACCACGTGGCAAAGCATCAAGAAGGAATGTGGGTTGACTAAAATGTGTTAGCTAGTAAGAGCCTGAGTTATTGGCTGAGCATTTGTAATTAATATAAGCCTCAGTGTGTTTATTTGGGAGCTGCTGGTGGAACAGAAACTTCCAACTACAGAAATTGTGCCTGGTACTAGAACTCAAGGCTAGTGAGGTCACAGATCTTTGAGGAGAACCTATGATCACTTATGTTAGTTATTTAAATGGTATTTAAGTCCATTTAGAACATGTTTCCATCCTTATGTTGATGCAAAGTAGAACTCTCACCTCAAAGGGCATAAGAGATTGCTAATTCTTGAAAGAAATATAAGTGACCATAACCCAGGAATGTAGATTTAGGCTGTCACAAATAACATGCTCAAACATGGAAACAGTTTCATGAAATTCTGTTGTTGCAGGACGAAATAAACACATAAATCCAGGCATTTTTTTTTCAAACACATCAGTTGAAATATCAGTTAGGCAGCTCCCAGCAAAGCGGAGAGACCCCGCTATAGAGTCACAGGTACTTCTTGGCGAGATATTTGGCATTGGAGTTAATAGAAGTCAGTATCTGCTGTGAACACATTCCAAAGGATCGCACGTCATAGTTGCAAGAATGTGAGGTCAGATATGGGTATAAGAATGAAGAACTAGTAAGAAAGCAAAAGATAGTCAAGATAATTTAGTTCTCTTAGCCTTCCAACTCCATCAGTCCATCTGTCTTACGGAATCTTTGTGGGGAAAAGAGGTGCAAGTGTGCATGTTGGTACACAGTCTCCACGGAGGCCAGAGGACAACCTTGGAATTTCATTCCTCAGGCACAGTCCATCCTCCTTCCTGCCTCTTTCCCTCCCTCCCTCCCTCCCTCCCTCCCTTCCTTTTTCATTTATTTCATTTTTTGTGAAAAAGTTCTTCCATTGGAGTAAAACTCATGAAGAGGGCTAGGCTGCCTGGCAGGGGATCCCCAGGGTATCTGTTCATCTCCACCACTCCAGCACTAGGGTAAGAAGTGCAAACCAGCACAGCCATTTTTTTTTAAAAAGGAGTGGGCATGGTGGTGGTTCTGGGTATTTTTGAAGTCAAGCACCATGGAGCTATCTCCCCTGACTCCCAACCTTGGAGAACCTTTAACGGGAGT
This sequence comes from Ellobius talpinus, assembly GCA_001685095.1. Lineage (NCBI taxonomy): Eukaryota > Metazoa > Chordata > Mammalia > Rodentia > Cricetidae > Ellobius > Ellobius talpinus. The sequence continues at coordinate 15,242 of LOJH01032192.1, forward strand.
GTGGCTGTTTTCTCAGGACTCTGGTTCACTTTTATCTGTTGCTTTTTCCTTGAGCTCTTCATGTTGCTAACATTTGTTGCTTGTTATGTCTGGCACTTTTCCCATGGGATCACGTGACTTCATACGTTCACATCACCACACAAAGTACTATTGTTATTCATGTTTAACAAGATGAGAACTGAGGCACAAAGAATTTAGATAATTTACACAGGATTCAGAAGCTGAGTAGGAATTAGAACTCAGGTAAGACAGCTTCCAAGCGCTAGATTTTAACACTAACCCATAACACCTTTCAAATATTAGTTAATATCACTAACATTCTAATAATAAGTGATACATGGGAATGACCACTGTATGCTCTTGGGACTTCAAACATAATACCCCAAAGTATGGCGCCATGACATGTAGTACTTTGAGAAGGTCCCAGAAGCAAGGTCTGTCCTGCCCTCCTCCTTCTCTCTCCAGTTCCCACTTGGATCACAGAGAATAAAACTTCCACCCAATGAGATGGATGATCTGAGACTCCCTCCTTAAACTAGTCCTCAAACCTAGAAGGGCTCGTTCACATTCCTCCACTTTTCTATGGGAAGTATGGTAGTAAATGATGTTTTTTTAACCTACATATTTGAAAGCAGGTCAAAAGGCCCTCATTCCAGAAGTCTTCCCCATGACTCTTGGATTTTCTGCCTTCCTACTTCAGTTTGTCCCTGTCAGATCCTGGTCTTCTTGTCCAATCCTATTTCTCTCAATTCCTCACCCATCCCATCAGACTTAGCACAGAAGCACACAGTTCCACAGCTCACTGGGTCGCTATTTCCGACGGTTGTTACCTCACACTTTGTGTAAAATGTTTATGCTTTTATCCTGGAGATCTTTTCTTTTAATACAGGTCATTAGCAAAGAACTCTAGCACTGGGAATATCTTGTTCACTTGCTTCCAGTTCAGTCTACTATAGCCAGTGGACAAACAAACCAGCATAGGGTACGAGATTTGAACGTGTTGAGATTTTACTTTGTGGATCACCGTACTCAATTTTAGCTTCTGTATCCTGATCATCGGGTTTTCTGTCTTTCCGAGCACCCCTAAGAGCTGACTGTGGTTTAGAGATCACTGGGTATACAAATCACACTGAAGGGCAGGCCCTATGCCCAACACTAGATGGCCAATACAAAACTAACTCTATGGTATTTTTCGAGATTTTATTTCTCATGTTGCTTTGTTTAGGCATTTTTTTATCCTACTGGTCTTTTGCTCGTATATTATGGTTTCTGATTTTGTTTTTTTAAGATCTATTTATTTATTATGTGTACAGTAATCTCAGTATTCTGTCTGCATGTATGCTGTAGGCCAGAAGAGGGCACCAGATCTC
>LOJH01032193.1:0-16611 GCA_001685095.1 Ellobius talpinus
GAGAAAGAAAGCAGAGTCAGGCAGACGCCATGGCTCTCCTCTCCGAGACAGACGTAGGTTAGAATCTTCCCGGTAAGCCACGACTTCGTGGTGCTACACAGATTATTAGAAATGGGTTAATCAAGATGTGCGAATTAGCCAATAAGAGGCTAGAGCTAATGGGCTAGGCAGTGTTTAAAAGAATACAGTTTCCGTGTAATTATTTCAGGTAAAGCTGGGGGGGGGGACTGGGAGCCGGGCGGGACGGAACGGACCAAATGCAGCCCGCTGCTCCTTTTACAGGCAAATTCAGTGGTCACAGCCAACTCTGCAGTACAGACTAGAGAAGCTGTGAAGACATAGACATCAGCTGGTGCATTGCGGAAGAAGCCATCACTGTCCACAAAATTCTAATGCACACAGAAGTGTATGCATACACACAAAATTACATACATACATGTGGAATCTAACTACATATATAGAGATCCAGAACTTAAAATTAGTGTATGCAAAATGGCAAATTGTATTTGACAATTTTTAAAGTTATACTAATAAATGTAATAAATGCTTTAAAATAACTAAAACTGAGTAAACCACTAAACACCTAAGAATACATTTTCAGAAGTTTCATAAGATCACAAAGATGAATTTGAACAAAATGTTCAAAATGGAATTTTTATAAGTACACATGAAGTATGTTTTGAAAATAGTGTCATGTGTACATAAAACCTAGTAAGCAAAGAGAATTAGACTTTAGTGAACTATGGATCAAATTACTTGGCTGTATTGAAAGCTTACAGTTATAATAGCCAAAGAACTTGAGGTACAGTAACCCCAAATTCCTACTTCTCCCCTGGTGAAGTCTTCACTCTAGTCATTCTGCTCTAGCCAAGGAGCTAACAATAGCGACTATGGGTACCAGATCCAAGAATTTTCCTCAACAACCTTACCATATGAAATGCAGAAGCTTGAGAGTCACCTGACCCATACATAGACTATGAAAGTACCTTTCCCCCATCTGTGCTCCTTTAGGCTGCACCCCTCAAGCTGTATGCCAGGATTTTAAAAATGCGTTTGTTCTTTTACCCGCTACCATAAGAATCTCATTAAGTTCCAGCACAAATATTTTGGTTTCAAAGTCTTATTCACTGGCCAATGACACTAAATAATTAAAGAATGCAGGTGGAATTAACTGCATAATCAGCAGGAAGGGAAGCTGTGTACGAGAAAACTGGAAATGGGGAAATTAGCACGTAGAGGTTCAGAATGGTTACATCAGGTAATATACCATCTTACTCTGCAAAGGATGGACGTGGGTATTTAAAAGATAGTTTTCTGTTTTCGAGTGCTTTAGGCTTTCAGATTTCATTATGATTTCAAAGGAGCAACAAGCTCGGTACAGACACTCCTTGCACTTACAGACACAGGCAAAGCTTCAGGGATGTAGCTAGAACTTGGCACATTGGTTCTTAAAGGCCCTACAGAAGAGAAATGCATGATATGGGACAGAGTCCTTAAGGGCTCTCACTGTTGAGCTCAGAGATCAGATGGTGAAGTTATAAATATTCCACTACAGATTTGCAAACAAGGAAATAATTATAGAAGCAATATGTTAGCATCTGCACAACACACAGCCAAAACATTCTGGAAGGATTTTCACAAGGATTGGGAATAGTAACACGGTTCTGAGACTAATGATTTAGCCTTAAAATTCAGTATTTGGGTCTTCAGGAATTTTCTGAATATTTGCTTGGAAGTATTCACAGCAGAACATCACCTGGTTAGCAATGCTCTTTCATTGTAAGGAGAGCCAATTACTATTTTTGAAAATGAAAAACAGTGGTTTCCCTTGTTCAGCACAAGTGTAATACATCACAGAAATCAATACCATGTCTGAGATGCAAATACATTTCTCCTCACAAAGCCCTGAAATGCCGTTCCCTAATCAAATAAGCTAGGTACATCTGTCTCTCCCATTCAAAGTTATGTTTAAACCAGGAGACACCACAGCATCAACATTTGAAGAGAAAGGACAAAACCCAAGGCAAACTGACAACTTCCCACAGCACCTGAAGCATTCGGCACCAAACAGGGGCAGCCAGAACCAAAGAGGACATTGGAAGCTGAACAGAAATGCAACTGTACAAATTAACACACTCCTTGTCGGCCTTCCAAACTGCAAAGGGCAAAACACAGGCGAGGAGACGGAGTCCAGATGCTACTGTGAGAATCTAAAAAGTATTGATGTTCCTTCCCAGGAGCCAAACCCCACTCCCTTCTTCCTGGTTCTACCATCAAGGTTCTGCCACTAAAAACTCATCACAGCAGAGAGCTAGAGCCATTTCTTTTCCACTCTTACAGTCAGTGGAAACCATGTCGGGAGCCAAGAAAGCCCCTGAATTTTATCCATTGGTCCCCTCCACCACCTTTGGCAAAAGGTGAGGTTTCCTCTCCATGAGGGACTGAGTGAGGAATTTGTAATTTCATTTTGAGACTATTGGAATCTGAAGATGGCTCTACCTAAAGATGGATCTGTAGAGAATCCTTTGTCTACTACTGCTCCAATTTCTCTTCCTAGCTCCAACTCCTCTCATTTATAGCCTGACTTATGCTCCCAACAGCTCAAACTGGCATCTCTATTCTGTAAAGTCTTACTTAAATCAGGAGTCCATGCCACAGGGTTTAACATGCAATTTTTTAAAGCAAACTCTTGGTCCTGATAGTCAGACTACTAAATCAGAACTTAATAAAGTTTCAATACAAATTAAAGAGTCTTTAGTAGAGTAGTAATATTATCCCAAGGCATGTGTTTCTTAAACACTGACATCTATATCCTATATTGGTCTTGCTATATAATCCAGGCTGGCCTCAAACTCAAAATCAACCTCTTGTCTCAGCCTTCTGCTGCCAGGAAAGAGTAAACTAGTCCAACTTGGAAAAACAACCCCAAATTAACTTGTGATATACATGCATGCTCAACAGACTACCTTTTCTACTTTTAGGCACAAATTAAAAAGAATTTCTTGCATGTGCATACTAATAAAAGCATATTAACAATATCATGCAAGTGTTGTTTGACCAGCCAACATTTTTCAGAGACTTCAAGAGCCACTAAATTTATAATACAGATCCCTTTGAGGAATGAGTAAAAGGCACAAATAAAAATTTTTTAATGTTTACTTCTTAAGCTGAGTATTAGGTATGAGGACACCACCACTAATGCTTATAACCTAAACATATGACATATGGATGTTTCACTCAATATTTTTTTTCTAATGCTGGTGATCAAACATACTGGCTCATACATGCTAGGTAAGCACTCTCCCTCTAAGCTATCTATGCCCAACCCTAATATTTTATTTTTGAAATATGAATGAAAACCTTGTTTCTGTAACGGCTGCTACAAGCATATTGATCACGTGAGAAGTAAAAAAAAGTCAAAGGAAGACATTTAGGTTTCAGAGGATTCTAGAGCAATAGGGTCTCAGAGCAAGTAACACAGCAAAATGGGACCTGGATGGCAGGAACCAACAACTCATTCACCGAGAAGGCAAGTAAACCTGTGCGATGCCATTCAGATTTTAACACAAAGGCTAAGTGCTTTCCAGGCTGAGGACCCCCACTAGGACAAGCGGAACTTTTGTTCTACATTTAGGGTTCTGGAAAGTAGGCATGCCTACAGATTATCCATGGTCACAGAGACTGGAATACCAGGTTTAGGGCCAGGCTTGGGAGAGGAGCCATAAAATCCTCAATAAATTCAAAAAGAACCAAACTGGCCCACAAAGCTGACTTTGCAATGACACTGACCCAACACGGAGACTGTAGATCACAGGTCGAGCCTCTCAATTCCTCTCCATCATGTCCCCCAGGTAAATCAGAGCCACCTGCCACTCGCTGACGTTACACAATATGGTTTATGAAGCAATTACTTCTTTTTATAGCGAATAGATACAGATCAGCTGAGACATTCTACTTCAATGTCTAGTTAGAAGTGACGGTGACAGCTCAATTCTACCGCTTGAGTTCTGCCATCACTTCCAGACACTGTGGGGTATGGGGGGGGAAACAGTTGCCAACATTGTAAAGCCTGGAAATACTGTTAAAAGTAAACATTAATTTCTGTTTATTAGAGGCACATGTAATAAAAGTATAACAAGACAGGTTTAGCATGGGCCTTGTGCAAAGATGGGATGAGAAAGTTAATTTCTACCCTATATTACCTTCAAAATACACTATTAAAATACAATGTTCTTTCTTAGGATGCTCAAACTATAGCTTCATGACCCAAATCTTTCCAGAAATTATTTCCTATCTAGTTTTTAGATACCATAAATTCACATGGATTTATACAGTTAAAAATCATCTTACCTGTACTTTTTTTAAAGCTACTGGTACTCCATCCAGGAGACAGGATGCTCTATAAACTTCACTAAATTGTCCACGGCCAATTTTCTTTTCTATTCGAAAGTTGGCTAAGGTATTATAGCCCATATCTGGTCGTAGTGCCTTCTGCAATTAAAAACAATACAAAAAAGTTTCAGTTATACAATATACACAAAGAAGTGACTTAAAGGTATAGTATACATAACATACTACCTAGAGTAAAGTTGTGAATATCTCATGCCAACAATATTGGAGCTCCTCAGAATACAGCCGGAAACTGAAGATACAACTTCTGCCCTGGAGGAACTCACAGTATAGGGGTTTGTGGGGCGGGGGAGGGGTAATGCACTGAAACAGATACAGCATTTAAGAATGGAAAGGCCAGCCAGGTGTACTGTCAGACGCCTTTCATCTTGGCACTTGCAAGGCAGAGGCAGATGGATCTCTGAGTTCTGAGTTCGAGGCCAGCTTGGTCTACAGAGTGAGTTCCAGGACAGCCAGAGCTACATAGAGAGGCCCTGTCTCAATAAACAAAACAAACAAAAGAAGAAGACTGTAAACATAATAAATCAAAGGAAACAGATAATAGAGGATGAGAAGGATTTTGAAATCTTAGGTAAGAATTTCCTGTAACTTATCTTTAGTCCACTTCCATAAGCCAGTCTCAAACATTCTTTTTTTGTGTGTAGCACTTATTCTCTTTCTCAAAGACTCTTAGAACTGAAACACACACCACTGACCCCCAGCCTTGCCCACCACACACACATGGGGTTCTGCTTCTTACTTAGGATTGTTGGCTGCACAGGTCCACAAAGGTGGAGGGAACAGAAGCAAGGAAAGGTTCAGACAACTGTGGATACAAATGGAAACAGCCCTCCCGGAGGGAGACAGACTTCGGTGAATCAGCTAAACTTTATTCCAGAGTATAAGGAATATAAAGGATTGGGGAGCCTGGGGACAAACTCTCATTTGCATTAAGTGGTAAGCTCCTGTCACAAGGCTTTGTATGTGGAAGTCAGCCTATCAAAAAGAGTAGAACACTTGCCTAATTACCATGTGTGTCATCAGGGGAAGAGCCTTTGCAGGGAACTGTGTCAAGAGTCATCCCTGAGATAACTCAGGCATCCTGGGCCTAGAGACATCCTAAAGATAACGCTCGGTAGAAAGCAGGAATCTTTGCTGGGAGGGAGTTTCCATCTTGCTGAGCTTTTGAGATAGAAGCTACTAGGCCAGGAGGAGACTGTGACCTCCACTAGCCAGCAATGTCTCCAACACACACATACACATATAATCACTTATTCCAAACTGTCCACTAATACACGCAACAAGTTTTAAATTCCTGAAAGTTTTTTAGTTTCTGAAAAACTATTGAACTAGCTGAATAAATAAATAAATAAATAAATAAATGAATAAATAAATATTGCCAGTGGCAAGAAGTTTGCCATTATATTTTTAAATAATATTTTATTGTCTTTGTGAAAGAAATCACTTCATTCTTTTTTAATTGGAAATTCCTTTTAAATTTGTTATACAATGCATTTTGATCATAGTCTTCCCTTTCCCTCCAGCCCTCCCAGCCCCTCTGTTCACTCACCCAACTTGACCTTCTCTCACTTTCTTGCTCACATAAAACCAACAAAAAGCAAAACAAAACCAAATCCCAAAAGACAAAAGACCACTAAGCCATAACAACAACAACAAAGCACACACAAAATAACCATGGAGTCCATTTTGTGTTGGTCAACGACTTCTGAGGATGGGTACTTCCCTGGAGTGCAGTTGGTACATCGAGTGTCATTCATTCCACTGAAGAAAACAGATAATCCCTCTCCTAGCAGCCATTCATAGCTTCTTGAGTAGAGGGAAAATAATTTCATTCTTAACTAATATTTTTCTACTACTGCTAATTAGCCGAAACCCAGATGAATCAGAAACATTTTCTTCTTTCCCACAGCTCCCCAAAACACACAGAAGAGGTTCCACACTGGGCCATAAGTGACGCAATCATGGTATTGGGGAGATACAGTGGAAAGGCTTAAGAAAAACTCTACTTACAAATTTCAACCATTATCTTCATTCTTTTGTTGGGTTGTTTAACTCTACCACAGTACTAATATAACTAATTCATGAACCCAGTCAGTCATTTGAACAATTAGTTACAACAAAACTAAGCATTAGTGGAACACCCAATGCTCTCAGATGCTGACATTTGTCGGGCTTATTACTCATACCCATGGAATGTTCCTGTTCATCATGGTAGTAACTCTAAATATATATATAACATAATAAAATGATCTGTTTAGCAATCATATGCCCTTCTGGGGGGGGCAGGAGAGCTTCATAATATTTTCGGTGTTTTTATAAGATTCCTGAATTAGTGTTGAGTATAAGCTTGCGCCCATATCACAGCCTTATTACTTGTTGTAACTATGTGCTAAGGTCTCGTAAACACAGCATTCCAGTGGGCCTGCCTCGTGCATCCTTTAATGAATGGAACAGTAAAGACCTATTAATGCATCTTAAGATGGCATCCATTCACAAACAAATTATATGCAACTTGAACTCTTGGGCCTTCAAATGAACTTTAGGTGAGGCTGATAATGCCATGTCCCAGACTTATCCAAGAGTCTCTTTTGATTTATGAGCAGTACATTAACTCCTAGCCTTCTACACTTTATCTTGCTAATTGCATCTCATTTATTATTCTGAGGGAAACTGTAAAATTCTGCTATGGAATTCCATGGCTTTAACCTATTCTTCCTCAAGATGGGGTAGGGGATAATTTGCTAACTGTACATTGCTTTTACAGAAAACCAAACTATTCTTTTTAAAAAAAAATACCATTTTTGAGCTGGTGATATGGCTCACTAAGGGCACTTGCCACAGAGTCTATCTGGGCTTGATGTAAGGGACCCATATAGTAGAAGGAAGGGTTCCTCAAGTTCTCCTCTGACTTCTACACACACACTGTGACACGAACAATCACACATACAAAATAAATATAAAATGTAATAAAAATATTTTAAGTGAATCATTCTTGTTTTAAAATATATAAAATAACCAAAACATTAAAAAATTACAAATTCATTTTATCAAAGACCATAGGGTAATTATTACGATAATAAAATAATAGTAGCAATATCTCTTCAACAGTAACAGAAGCTCCACTCTGGTGCTTACTGCTTAATAGTCCCTACTCATTAGGGTTTATACCTCGTCTAATTCAGTTCTCATGCCAACCAACTTTAGTTCTTATTCAATCAAACCTGTGATTCCCAAATAGGCAGCTTGTGGTCTGCTGCCATGGGGACCAAGAAAGTCCCCTACAATGAGACACCACACTCCACAACTTGACTCAGTGATTCAAGGTATTTCCAATTTCAAGTTTATTTAAATTGTTAACACTAAAACTTTAGAAATCTACTATAAGAAAAAACAGACATACACACAAAGAAAAAGCAAAGCCAGGAAGCTGTCAGGCTGCTCGTTTCTAAAAATTTTTTTTGTAATCTCTGAATTTAAAATGTTAATTAAGACAACATGGTACATATTTAACAATGGAAATACATAAAAATATCATTTTCAGATACATTCAATGGGTAGCAATGTTTAAAAAATGTCTAACTTTCAAAATGCCTCACTGAAAGAGGAATTTTTAATATTTTCATGTTTTTTTCTGCTACAGATTTTTTTAAAAAATAATCAAGAAGATACTCTTCCAAGCCTTTCACTGTCCTCTTGATACCCTGGATACTTGCTCTATGAGCTAACTTCAAGTAAAGAAGACATTGGAGTAGGGTCTCATAGAGCACCCTGTAATGAACTGAACATTAAAGACCTATTAATGCATGCATGTGTGTACATGTGCATATGTGCATGCGTAAGCACAAATAGGTACTCACGCACACACAGGACAGTCTGCAGCATCCAAAAAATGCAATTCCCTCTTCTATACACACAGAAACCATTCATCCTCTTGATGAAATCTCATCAAACTCAACAGCAAAATACAGCTTCATTACCAGAAACACCGTCATCTAATCCATATACTTTCAATCTGACTGGGAATCCTATCTTCTGTCTGCACAATAACTTGACAAATATTAGCATGAATTGCTAAGGCGGAGTGACAACCACATGCTGAGAGCAAAGTCTCACTAATGTGTTTTGGCATGCAGGTTTGTAATCACACATTTACATATGCAATGACCTACATTTGCATGTCAGATCACACACTGTCTTGATTTATTAAGACTGGGCACCTCCCTGTGCTTGGCGGCCAGAGTGGCGAGAGAGGGCCAGAGGGCGGTGTTTTTTGGCAGTTGAGGGATGAACTGCCACCAAGGATTAGGTTGATATGGCCTGAGCATTAGACACTTCATTAGACGTAATCTGTTTAACAGTGGGCAGTGTATGTAAATTTCACAGCCCATTTGCGGCACCTTTCTCCCCCTATGGCCTTTCTTCAAAGGGCAGTGTGGGTGAGTGACAGCTTGTCTCATCTGCTCCCATGTCCTGTCATGGAGTGAGGATGTGGAGAGCTGACATGAGAAGGAACATAGCTGCACATCGCCAACTACCCTTGGGTCTCACTATCTCACTGCAATTTGTATAAAAAGAAGCGTGTGTGAGATGAGGGCTCCTTTAGGAGACCCAGACAGGTCAGCACTATTCTCCAGTCTGATCATTTGACACTGGATTCAATGCCATGCTTCATTTTGATGAATTAGATGCCACTGTTGATAGAATCATATTATTGTTTTAAAAAAGGATATCAAGTGAGTCCCAATAAAGAACTATCTTTAGGAGTTGTGATATCTTTAAATGTCGTCCAATTGCCCATCTCCTTACACGTATATACATTATACATGCATATGTACATACTTATTAGCTTAGCATGTTGAATTGTACTAGGAATAACAAGATTTAGGCCAGTATGAATTAGAAGCCAGGTGAAATCACTTACACTGATTTTGCTGCTCTAGGCTTAGAGTGAAAAAGGAATCTCACTCTCTTCCGAGGTGCACAAAAGGTACAACTTATAGGGTCTTCGACTTTCATCGGAGTAAAACCTTACTTTGTTTCCTATCACTGTGAACTGCGGGATACCTTATGTGGGAGGAGCCTGTAATGTCACCTGTGTATCCCGGCCATGGGCCCCAGCCACAGCTGTGCCACAAGCTTTGGCCTCCCCGGGGCTTTGCACTCGCCTGTTCCCACACCTTCTGGATTAACTTCCTCGCATGTGGCAAACCACAGCTGTCTCTGCAACTTAATTCCACCGTTAGCCCCTATAAAACAACCGTCTTCAGCTCTTTCAAGCAGCTTTATTTCCAGGGTCCTGCCTTAGTGGCTCTCGAGCAATTGAAGCAGCCATCCTGACAGTAGCCATTCAGTTCAATAAAGTGTTCTACAAACTCAGGCCCTATGCTAGATTCTAGATCAGTAGTTCTCAACCCATGGGCCGTGACCCCCACAGGTGCCACATATGAGATATCCTGCATATCAGATATCCACATTATGATTCATAACCATAGACAAATTACAGTTATGAAGTAGCAACAAAGTACTTTTATGGTTGGGGGTCACCATAACATGAGGAACTGTATTAAAGCGCCGCAGCATTAGGAAGGCTGAGAATCTCTGTTCTAGTTCATACTTGCTTTTGACTGTTTGCATGTACGTGGATCTCCTGCTATACATTGATTTTTCAAAAGCAAAGGCCAAGATCAAATTCTTAGTTTGTAAGCAGAGGCCAGGAAGAACAGAACTCTCTACTAAGAGAATGTACAGGAACACTCTGAATGCAAAGTGTCAAGCACAAGGCGTGGCAGTGAATTAAGACAGGTTCTAGTTACTGCCTAGTAGAGACAGCAGGATCATGTAATGAAAACGAATACCACATTTGCAAGCCTCTGCCTCTCAGAGCCTTCCAATAGGTGAGTTCAAGAAATTTCCTCCATCCCACCTATTAATAGAGACTTTAGTAATAAATTGTGGTCCTTGTTGGGTGGAAAAGCACTGAACACTACACTTCAAATTAACCTTGATGTAAAGCCTGGCTAACTACAGACTTATTAAAGTCTACCGTGTTTTCACGGCACTCACTGGAAAAGGTTCTGGTGTTCAGCAGGGCTAAGCTCAAAAAGCCTAGTTTCTAGTTTCATTCTGAGCTGGGCGTGTGTTCATTTCCATTGCCAACTTGCCTGGTCTAGAATCATCAGGGAAGGATGTCTCAGTGAGAAACGTCTAGAGTATACAGCTCTATGGGCATGCCAGCAGGGCTTCAATTGGTTAACTGAGATGGGAGTCCCACTCTGAATGTGGGCAGCACCATTTCATGGGCTGGGCCCTGGAATGAATCAAAGAGAGGGAGATCAACAAGAGGCTCTGTCTCCGCTTCCTACCTGTGGGTGCCATGGGACTATCCCTTCAAGTTCCTGCAATCTTAGGCACTGTGAACTAAATAGTCCCTTTGTCCCTTACATTCCCTCTGTCAGAGTACTTTAATAATTTCACCAGAAAAGAGACAAAGACAACAAGCCATCCGGGTCCATCTTCTATTTCATATAAAATAGGAGCGGAGGCTACCTCAGAGAACGGCATGTGGGCAAGCGATGAACACGAAGCACCTTGGACAGAAGCGAGCATCCCACAAGGGCTTGGTGTCCTTTGAGACCCTCCCTTCCCCAGGACAGTGATCAGAGAGAAGGCTGCAGCACCTCCCTCTCCTGGCTGTGTTCAGAGACCCCCAAGCACTGCCTCTTCCATCTCCATCATGGCTTTCTGCTCGATCCTTCTTCATCTAGGTCACCAGAAGAGGCTGTCTAGATGTTCCTGTGCTCCGCCTACGTGGTGGCATACTCAAGAGCTGTTCCGAGAATCTCCTGGTACTGAGCTGGGTCTTACAACTGGAATATTCATCACCACGTGGATCATCCTCCCAACTGATGCATGAAAACAGCCAAACCCCTTGGTGAGAAGACCACCTGGGGCAGCACAGGACATGTAACTGTCGTCTTTCTACCCCAAATTCTTGGAACACTCGATAAAACTGTATGAAATTTATAGCGACTTTGGTGGCACTTAGTTATATGGTTGGAATATGCTTACAACAGTTAGAAATCACAGGCTCAACAACAGAACTGTGGTCATGACCCATTAGCCAGATGTACCATTACATGTTCTTCACAACAAATGATATGGAGAAGATCTCAGAAGTTCAGTGCATAGGGTCTTTAAAAAAGACTTCAGGCCCCATGTAATATTTGCAAACACATTATTGGAAGAAACCTTAAAATACAACTAACATGAGTAAGAAACGCATGGCTGTATAAAGTGATTTTCAATATTATTTTCTGTCTAGTCAACATCCACAACTCCTTAGTTAATGGACAAAATAAAACCTGATTTTGGAAGTACTTAATATTATTTTCATTGTAAATTATTAATTTTAGACAGTGTATGTGTGTATACTCAAAGGCAATCCTCTGAAAGAATTCTTAGATACCAAAACATCATATACAAAATCATATATGGCAACTAAGAAATTAAACTCTCAAGTGAATGAAGCTTTTACTATGTTAATGTTCTGAGCTCTCTCGCTGGCATGTCTCCCTGACCTGGAGGACTCGTAATAATCTTATGAACTACAGTAATCATGGTGATCTTCTCTACTTAAGTTGTGTTTCCTCCACATGAACACCTTTCAGTTTTAAAATAAAATGTAATCCTATGACACTGGCTCTTATTTAAATCATTAATAACTTCCTAGGATTAAATTAATTTGTATAATTTGCTTTAAAGTTTGAAGGCAAGGACATGCACTGAGCAATAGATGATTAGGGCAAACGTTCTAATGATAATTCTCCATGGAGGAATTAGAAGAGTTCAGCATGAACTCCCTGCAGAGAAAATTATGTCCTCATACTCCTTGAGGTATTGCAATGATGTACTACAGAAGCCAGAATTAAGTGCAATATTTAACATCAGTAATAAGGTTTTTATCATTACTGCAAACTCCCCTATTGTTTTCCACTTTTCTATTTGCTTTAAGCAATGAATTGGTTTATATTTTATACTAATGTTGTCAAATATCTCCAAAACTGAACACTGACAAGACACTAAAGTCCATCAATGTTCCTTTTGCAGGGATATTTAGGCTGCGATCACTTGCTACCTGAAGCACACAGCTCATCTCCAAATCACACAAGTAAGAACCCCTGTTCCGACGTATCTAATATAACTCTAACATACATATCCTGTAGATCTCACTGGAAACCAGAAGAGAAAAACACAATGGCATGCAGAGCATCAATGTCTAACTATCTGGGCTTCTTCATTGGATAAAGTATCTTCCTAAAATTTGTTTATTTCAAAAGGAACCCATCCCTAAAATCCTCTAAGAACAACAGACAACATCTGTTTCTAAAAGAAATATGCCATTTCTCACTCTAAATAGATTTATTAATTCAAAAGAGGAAATTGACCATAGGAGAGGGAAATGAGTGGCAAACACATGCAAATATACAACTTCATATTATGAGATCTAGTATTTGTGGTATTTGATCACCATCAGTTGCATTACCCACTATAATAATTACTACATCTAAATGACTGAATGAAAACTATTGCATCTCTCTTAAGTTACCATGAGCAAGACAATTAAAGCCAAATGCACTCCCATCTTCCTCACTGTACCAGCGACATCTGAAAAAAACAGAGCGTAGAAGAAAAAGCTAAATTCAGAGCAAAACAGATTGTCTTTCAGACTGATCATTTATCCCACCAAGACTTATGTGGGGAGTTAAACAAAAAAGAACCATTTAATACTGTGACAATAAAAAGACAACACCTACATGGCAGTATTTGGTATTTACTCTACAAATTACATACTATGCAGAGAAACGAACCTAAGTTCAGGGAGTCAGTTTTAGATTACACAATGGAGGAGGGATGGACTTGCTGAACATGAAACCTTTATACTGAGATTAAAAGACAATCTAGAGGTAGAATTCAGTGTCAGAGTACTGCCTTAGCACAATATGGGCAGTAATCTCATTTACTGAGATAAACTAGACTAAGTGAGAAAGTCTGTAAAGAAGATAAACAATAAAAATATAATAAAGAAAAAATGTTTGATATAGCAAAATAAACAAGCAAATGATAGAAGTCTGTGGGCCAAGACAGTTACTGGCATTAAGTATGGAGGCACATGCCCATTATCCCCGCATGTGGACAGTAACATAACAGTGGAAGGAAGCAAAGGGATCAGCCTCAGCTACACAGAGCAAACTTGAGGATAGCCTGGGATACATGAGACACTGCCTTAATAAGCAAACAAGAGGACACTGTTCCTAAAGCTGTATTCTTATTTATGCTAGACACATGAGAATTTTGCGTGCAGGCATGGACAGGCACTGCGTGGGTGTCTGGTGCCCATGGAGGCCTAAAGAGGACACTGGATTCCTTAGAACTCGCATAATAGTTGTGAGCCACCATGTGGGTGCTGAGAACTGAACTGGGCCCTCTGCAAGAGCAGCAAGTAGTGTTGGCGTCATCTCTCCAGCCCCAAGAAGACAATTATTGACACCATACTGCCACTGTCATCTTCATCAATGCTAGCGTTTAACAAAGGTGAACTATTGCCAAGCAATATACAAGAAGAAAGCTGCATATCGACTCTATGGGGAAAACACTATTCTAATTTATTGATGGGAAAACTGAGGATGGTAGACAGTAAATTATCTTGCCCTCTATAGAAAGTGATAGCACCAAAACCTAATCCCAAACAATTTTACATCAAAGCTCACGCTACACACCCATAGTGAACAGTCTCCATTTCCTTCCAGTTTCTAAATACAAAATCACACTGCTGATATCTGGGGAATATGCAGAGAGATCAACCCCGGGATCTTTTATCCTTGATTGTTTGAAAAGGGATCCTTCTCTGGAGCTCTGGCTGCCATTAAATTCACCATGATCAAGAGGTCAAATTCAGCTTTGGCCTCTTGGGATTATATACGCATGTACCACCAAGCCCAGCGCTACTGACTTCTAGCAAACAAACCTACATATTAAATGTCTACCACATGGGGATTAGTCTTATTCTAGAAAAGCTTCAAGTATTGAAGAGAAATCTGAAGTCCAACTTGAGCATTGTGAGGCGCTAATTAGTGAACCACATGAAAATTATAGGTCTTAAGTAAAGCTGTGTCTTATTTTGTTGGAAAAAAATAACTTTACTGTTTAAGTAAATACATAGCTCTAAAGAATTCCAGGATATTTTCAATTATTAAAGTCATCCTCAAAAGTATAGGTATTTCATGGTTGTGATTCCTAAAGTCATGTTTTTGAACTCAGCTTCAAAGCCAGTCTGATGACTACAGGCTTCATCTTTACCTGCATCTCTCTGAATGACTTCAAACTCCAAGAGGGCAGAAAAGAGAATCCTACCCTTTAAAGACCCTCCACATGTCCTTTGAAATATAAGGGATGTTCGCTCCTAAGTATGTAAACATGAATTATCAATCTAAAATCAAAGAGAGCTCAATCATATTTTAAATATGTTGAAATCGCTTCTCATTTTATAGTCTTCTTGTTATTGAATAACAATAAAATAACTCTAAGCAACTGAAATTCACATAATACAACATAATACACTTTGATCCATATTGAACTGAAGAGGTTAAAAATGAAACTTTCCATTAGAGATAATTACTCACTCAACAAGCATTTGTTGATTACCAATCATCTATCATTCATTAATATAAAATAATACATAAATAAGAACAAGCCAGGCTTTACTAAGCCTGTAATTCCAGCTATGTGGCAGGCCGAGGCAGGAGATTTTTCAAATTCAAGACACGCATATACTGAAGAGTAAGGTAAAGGCCAGCCTGGGCCAGTTAATGGATGCCTGTCTATGAAAAAAAAATGCATGAAGGACTGGACCTGTAATACAGTAATACAATGTTTGCCCAGCGTGTGCAAGGTCCTTTCCAATCCCCAGTACAGGGGTGGGGTTTTAGAAACAGAAAGAGAAGAACTATATAAAATATGCATATATGTGTGTTCATAACAAATTTACTAGTATAAGGAGTCACCCATAATCATTATTATTCACAGAATGATCTTTTTATTGTCTTCTAAATTATCTACTTCCTCTATTATAATATTTCCCTTAGAGCCTTGATCATTAAAACCATAATTCACAGTAATATAACATGTAAAGAGCAAAGCTCACTAGGTCCCATCAGTGACCACATATTCCTGACAACCACCTGAGCCCTTACACTGAAGATGAATGAAAACATGTGGGTTTCAAGATATGACTGAATCAGAGTCCATGTCGGAGATGTCAGTGTTGGAGATGCACTGAAGAAGCAAAAGGAGACCAGATGGTGCAGATATTTAAAGTCATATACAAATGTAGAACTCACCCCAAACTACCAAAGTCAGAAGAAATAAGAAAAGGAATAAAACACAGTGTGAAATTTTAAAAACTAATTCTTACTGCTATGGAAAGAAGCAACCTGAAATTATGAAGTGACTACAATCTAGGTCATAGCAGTAACAAATAAAGGAAGGAGGGAGGGAGGGAGGGAGGGAGCGAGGGAAGGAAGAAAGGAAGGAAAGAAGGAAGGAAAGAAGGAAGAGAGACAGAAAGAAAATAAAAATGGAGAATGTAAGAAGTTGCATATATAATGTGGGAAGTTCTGAAGATGGCTATTTAAAACTTTATTTAAAAGTTGATATTTATAAAGAAAAAAAGATGAGCTGATTATCCTGGCTCTAGAGAAATTCCCAGTAATCCACAAGGATCACTCCAGCTAAGACCCTAAGCAGTAGAGGAGAGGATGCCCACACTGGTCTTGCCCTGAAGTCAGACTGATGAATATCTTAAATATCACCATAGAACCTTCTTCCAGCAACTGACGGAAACAGTGGCAGAGACCCACACTGGAGCACTGGACTGAGCTCCCAAAGTCCAGTTGAAGAGTGGGAGGAGTGAGAATATGAGCAAAGAGGTCAAGACCATGATGGGTTCACCCACTGAAACACTCACTAACTCTAGCTGGACAGGAAAAGCACAAGCATAGGTCCAAACTAGTCCCTCTGAATGTGGTTGACAGTTAGTTGCATGGCTGGGGCAGACTGACGGGCCACTAGCTGTCACACCAGATTTATCCCTACTGCATGTACTGGCTTTTTGGGAACCTATTCTCTTTGTATGGATACCTTGCT
>LOJH01032194.1:0-15642 GCA_001685095.1 Ellobius talpinus
CGGGGTTAGGAGCCCCTGCAGAATGAGCAGGAAGTTTAGGGTGTTGAGGAATGTGTGCTCCGTTTCCAGGGCTTCTGTCAGGAACACACTCACCCCTCCGATGGATCTTCTGGTACAGCATCAGGGCCCCTTGCTGGCCAGGGACCTTGCAGACCAGAATCTGTATTTTTAAAAAAGCTGGATATGATGGTGCATGCTTTTACAGTCCTGAAAATGCAGAAACAGGCGGATCCCCGGGAATTGCTGGCTAGCCAGTCCAATCTGCTTGATGAGATCCAGGCCAACATTCATACATACATGCAGAGGTAGGGGAGGCAGAAATGGGGGGTCAGTGAAAAGGGAAGAGAATGTAAAGAAGGGCCAACAGAGTGAGGGACGGTGCCCACATTCTCCAAGACAGCAAAGGGGCCATCCCAGGAGCACTGGGTGCATAGCCCGAGTATGGATCTATGGCATCTATGCAGCCCAAAGTGGGTTCATGGACCAGGGAAGCGAGAGGAGGTATTTTAGATTCCATCCAATTTCTTCTGCTGGTGCATGTCAAATTGTGCACTTCTGCTCAACCTTTCCTTAATACATAATCAATGCTCTTTCTGCTAGAGCTGCTGAGTTTAAACAGACTTTTGTTAAAAAAAAAACAAAACCACCACAGGAAACAATTATCTGAAAGACGGGATAAAGGGAAAGAGGTATTCACAAGCTGCCTTTCCACTGTCGGTCGCAACATCCATGAGACAACCCCAAGGCTATAGAACTGAGAAGGGTTATCTGAAATTACTAGAGGCTTGCTTTTTAAACACGGTTTTTCTATTTTAGTAGAGATGGTGACAAGTTTAAGGTCTAACCTTAGACTGTTGCAAAGTGTTTGGTTGTAAATGAGGCAGCGTGGATGGGACTGGGGATTAGCTCTCAGAGATCAGCTTTAGAGACCTTCTTCTTTAATTATGGATTACAGCAGACCTTGACAGCATCCTAGGGATCAATATGGACACAGCTCCTGTGCCAACACTACTACATAGCAGCTGGCAAGAAATCCTTAAAAACAGGATGGAAATGACAGACTTGCCATAGACAAAAAGGGGCTCTTACTTGAGAACGCATCTGTGTTAGCCAAATCAAAGGAGTCCTTAGGCAGACAGAGGCAGAGGGGTCTTGGCCTGTGACAGAATTCCCCACGGTGCATTGCACTGGTTTCAGGAGTTGGGAAGGGGGGGGAACAAAGCAAGAGGGGATGTGGAGAGGCTTCTGTGCATTGGACTGTGGCTGACGGGGTGTACTTGTGTGTGGTAACTGATCCGGTCAGGAGAGGAGACCTTAATTGGGTCAGAGCTGGGGGAACTGAGCAGCCAGCAGCCAAACTGTAAGTGCTGGAGAGCAGGGACTGGTAATTGTTAAATATTTTTGACCATAAGGGTGTACCCTGCAGCTAAATTCGATCTGGTTTATTAAAAGCAAAATGCCTTACTCGAACAATGAGATGCTATGGGGAAGCCAGCTTACCAGCGGGAATTTACCAGGGGCTCCAGTTCCAGGGTAAATGTCCTGTGTCTACTGGGGGATAAGGAGAGGGGCGGAGTTTCATTTCAAGCCCTTTATCTGAGTTTAAGCCTGGGGTGGCCTCAGAGAAACAGGTCCTTAGGGCACTGACCCTACCTTCTAGAAGGGAGGGATCCTTTCCCGGCTGTGGTATCTAAGCTAAGAGTCTCAAAGAACCCAAATGGCTGCATTTCTAGTTTTCTGGGAAACCTTCCAATTTTCCAGTTTCTGTCACTTCCATTGCCACAGTTTATAGAAAAAAGAATTAAATGTGGAGGATACATGGGTCTGTCTTACCCCTTCCTTCAGTTCCTGTTTTTCTATTAACCTCTGTACTTATTAGGATCTGTAGTAAAAATGTTTTAAATAGAACACTGGGGAGATGGCTCAGCAGTTAAGAGCACTTGTTCTTCTAGAGGACCCAGGTCCAGGTCCCAGAATTCTCATGGCTGCTCGCATTTGTGACTCTGGCTCCCAGGGATCCCTACCTTCTTAAGGCCTCTCTGGGTACCAGGAGTGAGGGCACTGCACTTATATACATGCATGCAAAACACTTGTCTATGTAAGGTAAAGATAAATTAATCTTGAAAAAATGTTTTTGGTAAACTCCAACTCTGCTTAAAAATGACAAAACAAAAATGAATGTGGGCCACTCTCTTGAGTGCAAACTTTTCAGAAGTGCTCATAGCGGCTCCAAATGTTAGAACTAAGAAGGCCCCAGAGAAAATGACAGACCATCTATTCTGCTAGTTTCCCAAGTTGCGCATTTTACAGAGGCAGCTTTATTGTGTTGTATTTTGCCTTTTGGAAACATTTTGAGGCGCCATGATAAACATAAGAGAATTAAAATTGCCTGGGGTAGTTCCTAAGGCTCTTCTGACATGCTAATGTTCTCCCCTTCATCCCATCAGAGCTCTGGATTAGCTCTTTGGACACTTAAGGGGTCACATAGCACATGGTTTTGGCAGTCATCATCCCAAATGGTTTTTTTTTTTTGACTTGGGCTCTCCCCATAGCAAACATGGTGCTAAAGAACTATATGTAAGTTGTTTGGCTGGCTCAGGGCCCAGGGAGCATCATCAGTGAGGTGGGTAGAGACAGGGAAGGGAGGAAGTCAAGACATGATGTGTTAATGAGTAGTTCTCACCGTGGGCCATAAGCCTCAGAATTGTCCCACTGTTGTGTGACTTCCCATGGAGACAGAAACATCTACCCACCCCAGATAAGTGCTGTCTTAGGTTTCTATTGCTGTTCTAAAACACCATGGCCAAATGCAGCTTGAGGAGGAAAGGGTGCATTTCAGCTTACAGTTTTCAAGTCACGTTCTGTCACTGAGGGAGGTCAGGGCAGGAATTCAAGTTTCAAGCAGAAACCTGGAGACAGGAACAGAGATCATGGAGGAACTCTGTTTACTGGCTCACTCCTCATGGCTTGCTCAGCCTACTTTCTTTTACAACTCAGGACCACCTGCCCAGGGTTGGCACCACCCACATTGAGCTGTGCACTCCCACAACAATCATTAATTAGGACAACTCCTCATAGATTTGCCTATAGACCAGTCTTTGATCTTGTGCTTCTTCCTCAGTCTCCCCAGTGCTTAGACACCGTGTACTACCACATCCATGAATAATCTTTTGACTAGCTTGTTTCACTTAGCACAGTGACCTTGAGGGTCAGCTATGTTTTGGCACACGATGAGATTTTCTTTATTATTATTATTTTTAAGGTTTTTATTTATGCTTCTGTGTGTAGATCCGCTCTATGAGTGTAGGTACTATGGAGTCCAGAAGAGGGCATTGGATCCTCTGGAGTCAAACATGATTATGAGCTTCCTGGTGTGGGTACTGGGTGAAGGAAGGGCTCTCTAACAGGCCCAAGAATTGCAGACAGGTTTACCCTTTCTCCTTCCCTCTCCTTTGCTAAACCTTTAGATTACATTCCTAAAGCTAGCCTCCAAAGTCTCTTCTCTTATTTGGCCACTGACTCATTCCTGAGACTGACCACCAAAGTCCAACTATCAAAACACTTAGGTCCAGCAACCAAAACTCATTATTGGGCTATACTGGCTAACCTGCCCAATCAGGACTTCCCAGCTCACCCTAGCAGAGATGCAACCCTTTCTCTTAGAAACCCACTCCTGCAGTAACACCTGCCTTTGTCTGGGAACTGAACTTAGATTAAACAAGCACTTTTAATTGCTGAGCCATCTCTCCAGCTCTAATTTATGATGGTTAAGGATAATCTCTAATCATTATGGCTTTTCATTGGTTAATTGAATCAAAGACTCCTCCCTTTCCCAACACACCGGATTTAACATTCTAAGAGTTCTTGAACTTGTCTATAGTTTTTTTTTTTACAATTTAAAACAAGAATAACTAGAGTTTCTAGGACAGCTATTACCTCTTGGTGATCTTATAACATATTAATTCTTACGACATCTATGATACTGTAAGATATTTAAAGGTAAAGATATCTTTCAAGGGCATCAGTAACATTTAACTTATTTTGCTTAAGAGATACCTGCTCTATAGCTTCAAGTGGACATAGAGACTGCATTCATGCCAACCTCAGCATTATTTCCAGCTTTTATTAATACCAGAAAATGTTAATCACAGTTATGCTCTGTGTTGGCATTTGTTTCCTTAGCTTTCAGGCTTTATGGTTAAACATCCCCAAGAAGAGTCAATGTTGATATATCGAATCTTTTTCTTCCCTTTTGGTTTTAAATTCTGGAGAATGATATGCAGTGTTTGAATGTCTCGGCAGCCTAGAGATGCTTCGTTATTTGTCCAGAAGGACCCGAGATGCTGTGAGTCCTTAGCTGTAGTTACAGATCCCAGTGGGATCATGCTGCTGTCAGTTGTATTGGGAAGAGTGCAGAGTAATGGCGCACGGCTGCTAAAAATAGATCAGGCGAGGACTAGCTCCGAGTAGCTGCTGCTTCTGCTGTTGCTGTAGACCTGGTCTTGTTTCACTCCATCTGCACCTGGGAATCCTGAAGCCAGGAACTCAGACACAAGCCCTCCTTCCTTATACACTCACACATTTCTCTCTCTCACACACAGACACACAGACAGACAGACAGACAGACACACACACACGCTTGGAGAAGCCCAAATCCCGGGAGACATCTGGGTAGGAAATAGATGGCTGGCTGCTAATTAGGACAGCTGAGTAGCTGTCAGGCCCCGCAACCCCTCTTCCTGACCTCCCTTTTCTATCTTTCCATGTGTTTCTGCTTTGCTCTCTAGGCTTTTGCCATCACATGCTTAGAGTCCACGGCTGAATTCCATTTCAGAATGAAAGGGTTTCATGCTCTCCGCTGCATGTGGTAGGGATTACAGTGCGTATAGGCAGACCTGAGGCCACTGCGGTCCTCTTTCCTCCTGTGAGCCTCTGACCATTGCCTATAGTTGCAGAGGTTCTGTGTGACAAAGGACATCATTTCCTTGAGTGATTGATGCTCTGCTTAGGAGCTTCATCGGCTTGGACATGGAGGGGCATGTCGGGAGTTTTAAATAACAGGATTATTTCTAGACATTTTAACTCTCTGAACTATTTCCCTAGTGCTCCGGCTTGTGGGTTTTTAGGTCAGGATGGTGTGGGGATGGTGGATCAGAAATGTCTGTAATCTAGGATGAGAGTCTCTTTCTGTTCGGATCCATCTCTAAGATGTGGAAGGAGGGCATGTGGAGTGAGTTCAGAGCCCATTAAACAGGTCTTTTCAGTTGTGGCAATATTTCTATTCTCAGGCCGAGGGAGGAGTATGGCAGGCTGGTTCTGTCAGGCTCTGTGGAGGTGGGTTTCACAGGGCTGTCATAACACATGACCACAAGAAGCTGGCTTAACACAACATAAACAGAAACACAGACTTTTCCCTTCACAGTTGAATGAGCCAGGAATAAAAAAACCCCCAGGTTGTTGGCAGGTCATGGTTTTCTCAGAGGGCCCCCCCTGGAGTTCTGTTATGGTTTCTCTCTTTAGTTTTTGGTATTGTCATCTGGTGGACATCGTTTCTCGTATTCCCCTCTTCATCTCTCTGTTCTCTTATAAGAGCACTCTGTGGGGCTTGCCTGCTGTGGGGTACCGGGCGCGACAGATACCCCAACAAGCCGGCCCACATGTTACATTACTTGTTTATGTTTTACTATCTTTATCATTTTAGAAATTTGCAGATATGCTCAATGTATTTTGATCACACCCACCCCCAATTCTCTCCTCCAGCTCCTCCCAGACTTCCCCTATTTCCCTTACAATTTTATGACTTTTTTTTTTAGTCCATTGAGTCAAATTAGTGCTGTTCATGTGGGCATGAGTGTGGGCCATCCACTGAAGTGTGGTTCACCTGCCAGGGGTCACATCCCTGAATAAAAAGGACCCTTCCTTCAGCAGCCATCACCTACCAATAGCTCCTCAGCCAGGATGGGGCCTTCGGAGCCTCTCCCTCATGCATGCTGGAATTTTGATTGGTGTGAACACAGCTGCTGTGGGTTCATATGTGTGATGACCATGTCATGCCTGAGAGACACTGCTTTGCCCCGTCCTTTCCAACCAATGGCTCTTACAAGCTTTCTGCCCCTGTTCTGCGATGCTCCCTGAGCTTTGGTTTGAGGTGGGGTGGAGATACACCCAATCTTTAGTGCAACTTCTTTAAGATGCAGAATGCCATTACAATTTTTTAAAAATATCCTTGTTTATGGACTGAAAATACTTCTTAATTGCTTTTAATTGGTTGATTAAAAGAAATTTCTTATAAATTCTATTTTTTCTGTTTATTTGTATTATTGATATTCTTTGACTGAATGCCAAGCACTGAAAAATTTAAAGGTTGGCCCCTTGGACATTTTTGCACTCATAATTTTTTCACTCATAAATATTCTGAGCTTTGTTGTAGAGTGCAGTTACATAAAATGGACTGATGTTGTAAAGTGTTGCCAGGTGGGACTAGAGTGGCATTTAGGGCTTAACCCTACCACTGTTGACAGTGTGGGGCTGTTTAACTCTTTGTTGGGAGGTGATAGTCTGTGTATCATAGGATGTTGGTTGACTATCTGTCCCACCATGCCTGTAGCATCTCCTTGCTTATGTTATCTCCAGGGACTACCATATGTTCCCTGGGGAAAAAGATGGTCCTGGCTGAGGATTGGTTTTGAACTAATTTTTCCCATAAATGAGCTCAAACTTTGTGTGTGAGCCCAGGGAACTCTTCCCTCCACAGGATGCCTCAGACACCTCTTGCTTCCAGCTGACCTCACGACCCTCCCTCCTGCCTGGCGAGCTTCTGTTCTTTCTTTTAATGAATAACAACTGTTCCCCTCACTCACTTCCTCAGGCTAGAACCCTGAACACATGCTCTTCCTTAGCATCTTACTGCTTAGCACCAAATTATATCATCTTACTGGTAGACCTCTCCTCTCCTGCACCATTGCAAATCCAAATTGGTTCAGGTCTCTGTTTTACATTCAGTTCTCCATTGTCTCTCACGCTGGTGCTCTCAAGTTAGAGCTGCAGCGTTTCCTACTTTCTAAGGTACAGAAGAGTGCAACTTCACTGTTGGGAAACTGTCCTTGGGCGTGACATCAGAGCAGCAATGGTCACCTGTGTGACTATTAAAGCTCAGGGCTATTAACAACCCATGCTAGACAGTGGGCTGTCATCAGACCCTTAGGTGAGATTCCAGCCATGCCCTACTCTTAGACCCATGTAATCCTTCCTTAGCTGCACATGATCAGGGGAGGGGCCAGAGTCTAGAGGAGGTGGAAGGGTGACTGTGTTGGGGACGCCACTGATGTGGCTTTTGAGAGGTTGTCACGCACGCTCGGATGAGACTTGTCAGTGATTCAGTTGCTTTGGGTCACCCATTCTCCTCTCAGTTACCCCTC
This sequence comes from Ellobius talpinus, assembly GCA_001685095.1. Lineage (NCBI taxonomy): Eukaryota > Metazoa > Chordata > Mammalia > Rodentia > Cricetidae > Ellobius > Ellobius talpinus. Next base: position 7,419 of record LOJH01032194.1, read on the forward strand.
CCCCATGCTCTTGGAAATAACCCATAACCTAGGATCCTATAAATAAACACCCCACCACGCTCCTGTGAGTAACCCCTCCCCCACACTCCTGGGAGTAACCCCTCAATTATGCTCATGTGAGTAACCCCTCAGTTATGCTCATGTGAGTAACCCCTCAATTATGCTCATGTGAGTAACCCCTCAATTATGCTCATGTGAGTAACCCCTCAATTATGCTCATGTGAGTAACCCCTCACCCAAGCCCCTGTTGGAACCCCTCATCCTCGCTCCTGTCAGTATCTTCCCCATGTTCTTGTGGGTAATTCCTCCCCATGTTTCCATGGATGACCCCTTGCCCATGCTCCTGTGAGTATAGTGAACTCATTAATCTGGACTTGGGTGAAGTAATTTCTTAGGTTTGTTACCAACTCCCTCTCTGGGGTAAATAGGCATCTACTCACACTTTGCCAGGAAAAGTCATTCATCACGCAGCAGCCCCCTGAGGAATGGGAATCACATTCCTTGATGAGTGTGTTAAATGACCACCTAGGAGCCTACTGAGGTGCTCACTGGACTGTGACTTTCTCTTGTGTTGAAAACCGATTTTAGTTCAGATCCAGGGAATGATCGTCTTAACTATTTCACAGCCTCCCAGCATTAATGCCTCCCATCCTCGATTTGACTTCTTGCTGCTTCCCATTGAATTCTTATCACCTTATTGAGAATGGGCTTCTCATTAGCCACCCCATCAAAGGAAATGACAGATAATATTTGCTCTTCAGGTATTTTAAGTTCATTCTTCATCAGTTAGTATAGTACTTGAAACAGATTTTCCAAAAAGAAAATTCTTGAGTGAATTGATGTGCTCTGAATATTAAATATTAAATATTTTATCTTTCAATTTTATTGTAACAATAATTTTTCTTTTTTAAAGAAAGATACCTTTAGAGAAGTATGGAAGGCTTGAAATATTAACACTGATTATTTGAAGAAAGAGAGTGGAGAAAGGGGGAGAATCATAACTCCATTTTATTTATTATTATTATTATTATTATTATTATTAAAATTTTCCACCTCCTCCCCTCATAGCTCCTTTTAAAGAAAGACTTGCTTTCTTATCTTAAATTATGTGTGTCTATCAGTTTTCTGTTGCTGTGATAAAGCATCATGAAAAAGGCAACTTCAGGACAAGAGAATTTGTTTTGGCTTATGGTTCCAGAGGGACGAGAGTCTATGGTGGGAACAGAGGTATGTCAACAAGTGACGGGTATGGTAGCTTGGATGGGAAGCTCACGTCCTTTACCGTAAGCTTGAAGCAGGGATAGTGAACTGGAAGGGGCACAAATCACTCAGCTCTGAAAGCTGGTCCTCAGCGACATACTTCTTCTATGAGACTCCACCTTCTAAACCTCCCCAGACAGTGCCACCAACTGGGGACTAAGTATTCAAATATGGGAGCCTATGGGGACATTCTGATTCAACAATAAAGTCTGCATATGCCTGTGTATGTGAGTTCAAGTGCTTGAGTAGGGCCAGAAGAGGGCGTTAGATTGCTTGGAGATGGAATTACAGGTGGCATGGGTGCTGGGATTTGAACTCCGGTCCTCTAGAAAGGCAGAATGTGCTCTTAATTGCTGAGCCTTCTCATAGCTCTTTCTGTAGGCACCTGTGATATAGTTTGGTTTGCTTCCAAAAGTCTAATGCTAACAATGATGACAAAATTCTGCTAAACTCCCCAATAAAACTTGGATGAGCCTCTTGAGGGAGCGTGACTCTGGACTGTGTATTAGGCAGTGACTCAGACCTTCTCTGGAGTTAGCACTATGGCTGGACATTAACCTGCAGGAGAAAAGGTGGAGAGATGAGGAGAAAGACTATCAGATGGATGGTGAGCCAAGGACTCCCACCTCCACCTGACATTGCAGTGGGGACAGCCACCGACGGTCAGTACACAGAGGGTGCGGCTGCATACCCACAGTTAGCTGGACTTGAAATCCATGCATCTCCAGCTTGCCAATCCCTGTGAGTGAGATATTCTCATTTAGGTGCTGTGGCATGCCCTTGGTTCCATGTGAGGGTTCCAGTCAGCTGTGGGTTTACATCAGCCTCAGAGGATCAGTCGTACTTCTTTAGGGCTAGAAATATGGCTATTGGCCTTAAAAACAGTTAAATACTGTGTCCTACCCTGGTCACCTTGTGCAAATGAGTTCAGTTGTGACAAACACTGAGTAGCTTGGTTCAGGTCAATCCAGCTGTCTTGGTGCTGACTCTGCCATTTGCCCGAGGGTCTCACAATGAGTTCATAGTTTGTGTCTGTGTTTGTGACCTTGCTGGCCACCCTGCAGAGCCCATTGCTTGAACCTGTTCATGATATGTTTTTGTCCCTTGGGCAGTTTCTGGCCTGTGCTGCCATTTTTTCTTTGGGTCAGGGTCTCCTGCTCCTATTTTGTTCCCAAGGTTGTCACTCTAAATTGCAGAGACCATCGGTGACCCTTCACATAAGCCCTTGATGTTATTTCTGTAAGTGGCTTTTTCATGATGCTCATATTAGATAGCTTCTCCTGAGTACCTATTTAGAGTTATTAAACATCTTATTAGTGTTTTCTTTTCTGCTTCTCAGGATGCACAGGTGCAGAGTGGATGGGTCAGGGACCATCTTCTTAACACACAGCCCCAGTAGTAAATAGCCATCGATTTCCCACAGTATAACCCCTCATTCTGGAGTTCAAGGTCTGGGTTTGCTTTTAATGGACTTACAAGAGTGAGAAAAAGAAAGAAAGAAATTCTACAAAAGAAATACTTTCTTGACTGCCCTGGTTTCTAAGCTATTTCCTTGTCTTTTGATTTCAAAGGGAGGCTGAAAGATGAGAGAGATCAAAGACTCCATTGGCTTTCTGGCTGTGAGTAGCTGTTGAAGAACTGTCTTGTTGTTGACAATGAATGTCTTTTGTTGCTCTCCACTTTATTTTCTGATTTGAGGCCTTTCACTGATTAAGACTAGCCATACAGCAAACCCTAAGGAATCTCCTGTCTGCCTTACCCTACTATAATTCCAAGCGCATGGCACCATGCCTGGTTTTTTACATGGGTGTTGAAAGTCACTACAAAAGCATTTACCAATTTAGTTATCTTCTCAGCCCTTCCTTTGTCAGGGGTCATGAGAGTTACAACAGGTGACAGCTTGTGTTCAGATGTCAACCCACCAGAGGAATCTGATAGAGTTACTCCTGCCCAGGCAAGGCCTGCAAGACCATCAATTCTGGAAACTGTTGCTCACTTGTGCTAAAGCAGCTGGTGTCTCCCTCAGTACCTGCATTGTAATATGTAATCTCATGTGATGTGTATATGTAGTGTTATGATTACATCTCAAACTTATGGGTACATGTATCTGTGGGTGGTCAGGAAGATGACTTTTCATTTAGCTATATAGTCTTGATGTATAGAATATATACAGGGACATGCTTCATAATTGGATCTATTTGTCCCATAAGAACTGTGGACACTTAAAAGCCTGCCTTGTTCTTTTTCTCATTGGGTGACTTTCCCCCAACTCTGTGGAACTTCCAGTGAGAGAATTTAGCCACATAGTCAAAAACCTTGGTTCCCACAGTCTAATCTCCACTCAGTTCCCTGAGATAAAATTAGAAGCCAGCTCCCAACAATGATCTCCCATTTGTCAGGACGTGTGCTCAGGAAAGGAGTCTTTCCTGTAGATCACATTTGGGACCTTCAGAGATAAAGGGGTATGACATATCTGAGCTTGTTTGATTCATAGTCCTTCCTGATAAGGAGATGGATGTCCTAAATTCTCCCACAGCCAACTTGGGGAAGTGCTAACCTCAGTTGACCCCCAGCTCTAACCCTAAAAGAAACTATTAAACTCCCTATACTTACTCTTACCTTGGTTTATCATACAGGATTTTAACCTAGAAATGTAATTTCATGCATAAACTTCCCATCTCCCTTCTTAGAAAGCCTCCTAAATCTTTTTTTTTACCTCTTAGGGCTCCCTGGGTGTCTTTCTAGCCTTGCCTCCCTGGGGTCCTAAAGACACAGGCAGTGTCCTTGGAACAGCTCTTATCTGCTTTTCAACCCTGAGAAATTCAAGCTCTGTACTTTCCAGAGAATTGCCTTTGTTGTGTGTGTGTATGTATATTATAAACTGGAAACTTTGTAGCACAGAAGAATCAAGAACATGATTTGAACAGCACATGTGTGAACTCATTCCATACTTCTTAGACTAGGAATTTTCTAAGTCCCTACATTACGTTGTGGCAACCTGACTGAACCCTGGGAGGAAGTCAGCAGAGCTAGACTCTGTTGACTTTTGAGACTCCCTTTAGTCCTTTCTGGATTCCTAAAGCTATGCCTCCCTTGCTGGTCAGGCTTAGGAAGGCATGATGTTCTGAGGCAGAGATGCTGTGGTCTGATAGAGGCCCCCACACTGCAGTCTGCTGTATCTAGGAGAATACCGTGTTGTAAGTCTGCCTCTTGTTAAGTTTCTGGTGAAATTTTTCCATGAGAAGGCCTCATAAAAAGGAGAAAACTAACTTGGTTGGAAACATGTATTGTAAGATATTAAAAGCATTTATCTTCCAGGAGGATGCCCACTACTTGATATTAGGGGAGTATTGATGACAGTGCTTGTACCTATATTATAGGGTTAACCTAACAAACTGAAGAAAATGAAATATGAAATAAATTCATTCAAAATAGTGAATTATCAGACAATTTCTTCTGGCATGTTTTCTGGAATGTTCTCCCTATGGGCATTATGATAAGAGCTCCACAGTGCTGTGTCTCAGAGAAACCTGGAGGAGAATGGACATTGTAAAGTATAAAGCATCCAAAGGCTTATTAGCTGGCATCCCTGGACTGGTCCCAGGGTGTGGCTGGAGAGGAATGGAATGAACTGAAGTTCTCTTATCATAACACTTAAGAAATGGTTTCTAAAGCTGAAAGTCCCACAGACACTCAGCTTGCTAACAGGCTATGATGGACCCAAAGAGTTTGTGAACTCAATCACAGGAAGGAGGAGGCTCCTCCAGGTCTCCAGTATTGGACACTAAACTCCATTTCACAGGTTGTAAAACACAAGCAGAATATCATGAGTGCTTGATTTTTGTCAGCCTTAAGAGTGAAGAGGAAACCCAATCATGAAAGTTTATAAGATATGTTGTATGGAGGGGCCACTTGTTTTGTTCCCAGCTGCTTAGTCCTGAAATAATCACACAGAAACTATATTAATTAAATCACTGCTTGTCCCATTAGCTCTAGCTTCTTATTGGCTAACACTTACATATCAATTTAACCCATTTCTATTAATCTGTGTATTGCCACATGGCAGTGGCTTACCAGCAAAATTTCTGCATGTCTGACTTTGGCGGTGTCTCTATGTGTCTCTCTGATTCCACCCTTCTTCTTCCCAGCATTCAGTCTAGCTTTCCCTGCCTACCTAATTTCTGCCTTGCCATAGGTCCAAAGCAGTTATTTATTCATTAACCAATAAAAGCAACACATAGACAGAAGGACCNTAACCCATTTCTATTAATCTGTGTATTGCCACATGGCAGTGGCTTACCAGCAAAATTTCTGCATGTCTGACTTTGGCGGTGTCTCTATGTGTCTCTCTGATTCCACCCTTCTTCTTCCCAGCATTCAGTCTAGCTTTCCCTGCCTACCTAATTTCTGCCTTGCCATAGGTCCAAAGCAGTTATTTATTCATTAACCAATAAAAGCAACACATAGACAGAAGGACCTCCCACACTAAGAATACTGTATTTCCTTTATGTTCTGGACCATCTGGGAATATGAGTGAGGAACCATGGGGGTTCCAACTGAGGGTCTGGTTGAACTTAAGGCATAGAAGAAATGGTCCTTTAAGGGAACAGTGACTGTCTGTGGGTGTGTTCACTACTTTCTGCACTGCGATGAGCAAATTCTGGACAGTGCTCACAGAAGGCTCTTGGTGTGTCCCAGGGTCCCCTAACCCTTCCATTCCTGCTCTCCAGATCTACTCTTCATCCTACTGTAGCTTGTCTGTGGGAGCTCCTCCTCCTCCTCCACCTCCATTCCCTGGGGATTTCACCTCTCAGTGTGGACACAAATTAACTCTTTCCTGATGACCCTTTCATCCTTCTCTTCTAGTCATCTCTGCTCCTCTGTGTCAGTCTTTGATCAGCAGAAATGCTTTCAACCAGGGACCCTCAGTGGCCACATCCAGATAGAGGTAGGTGATTTTCACTGTTCTTCCTGTCTCCCATTCCAGTCTTTCCAGACTTACTCATTTTTTTAAAAAATAATTTATATATTTGTATTTTATGTGCATTGGTGTTTTGCCTGCATGTATGCATGTGTGTGAGGGTGTTGGATACCCTGGAACAGAAGTTACAGACAGTTGTGAGCTGCCGTGTGGCTGCTGAGAATTGAACCTGTGTCCTCTTGAAGAGCAGTCAGTGTTTTTAGCTGCTTAGCTGTCTCTCCAGAATCTCCAGACCCAACTTTAGTCATTTAGCAGCCTGCCTGCAGGAGTCCCTCCTCCTACTAAGCCTCCACTCTCTGGGGACTCTGCCTCTTGGTGCCGACCCTGGTCCTCCTAGCTCTTTCCCACGGCCCCTCTTAGCCTTTCCTCCTAGCCCATCTCCATTCATTTGTGCCACCCCTGGTTCTCAGAAGCACAATCAGGGACCTTATAGCCACCATATTTGCTTAGGATCTCAAGGGAGCAACAGCAACCAAAAAATGGACCATCCTCCCTAAAAAGACAAGACCAGATTTTTAAACCAAGAAACACCTTAAACATCTTAATTCCAGATATCTAGATTCTAGTGCAGAAACACAAACATGAATAGCCTAGACAACCTGGGAATCTGAACTCAGGTCTCCATGCTTGCTCAGTGATTGCTTTACAGTTCCTATTCTGGGCTTTCTTTGGTAGATCAGATGTCCCGTACTTTGTCATTGAGTCTACCCAGGACATTCAGTGCCAAAGGAGCTTGCTGATGGGAAAGACCATGGATGGCCTTTCCCTGCTCCTGAGTTCATGGTGCCACCTCAGGATCTTCCCCCTCACAGCATCTAGCCATCCCTCCTGATTGAAGTTGGCTTGCTATGGAACGGAGACAGTGTTTGCAAACTATGCACTCACTAAGGAGTTAATATCCAAAGCATACAAGAAACTCCTTACATCTAAACAGTAAGAAACATCTTAGAATTGATAATCATATCACTATAAAATGGGTTAGAGACTTGAAGATAGGCCAGAGAATATCAAGAGGGCTTGTGACACAAAACTGCACGCCATCCACATTCTTTGCCTTCGAAGTGCAGTGACATCTCTGACAATCTTGCTTAGCTCTCTGTATTCCTAAAGCATGCTGGTCACCAACAGCAGGGAATTGAATGTTCTGTAGCTCTCAGTGAGTGACACAGGGTATGACCCTCCACCACATGACCATCTTTGTTCTTGCTGTGGCCTGTGTGCCGTGGCTCTTGGGCTCATCAGTTTTCTCTCTCTTGGGAAAACACATCATTTCTACCAGATAAATAAATATCTGACAAAGGCTGATTATAAGTGGTTTGTGGTGAGAGATGTGTTGCCAAATGGTTTCCATGGTTTCCATAAATGCTAATGCAGTGTTGTGTTTTAGTAAGATGATGGATTCAGTAGGACACAGAGGCTGTTCTGTTATATGGACCACAGATGTTTAGCATCCAAGCACACACATGAAAATACATAAAGTGTTACCTATCTTTTCATTTATGAACATTTCCAGATGCTATTCCGACATGTTTTTTTAAATCACTTATTTTTTTCTCCATTAATAGAGAAATTCAACTTAAGTTCAATTCTGACCTTTACTTATCTAGAATCAAACAAAAAGACTTCCCCAAATTTCAGTAGAATGTAACAAACTCATCATTGAAAATGTCAGCTTCAGGGCCTACAGAGATGGTTTAGTTGGTCAGGAGCTTGCCACACAAGCATGAGATCCTGAGTTCAGGCTCTAGCACCCATGTCAAAATGGAGGCAATTGTCTATAATCCCAATGCCAGCAAGGCAGAGAAAAGGGAGTTTTGGCTCACAGGTGAGCCAGTCTACTATAACCAGTGAATTCAGGCTCACTCAGAGATCCTGTCTTAAAACATAAGGAGAGAGTGACAGAGGAAAACACCCAACATAGACCTCTGGGTCTCACATATACAGTCACACATGTGTGACCACCTGTGGGAGGAGAGAGAGAGA
>LOJH01032196.1:375-16611 GCA_001685095.1 Ellobius talpinus
AATTCTGAAGTCAAGATACCTTTATAAATATACATGCTGGTTTAGCTTAGCAGCCCCTACAAAGAAATTTCTCTCAGTACTTAGCTTTTCCACAGCCAAAAAATTCAAAGAGAACAAAATAATATATATAATTCAGACTTTCTGTGGATTTTCCATCTTTATGTGGCTTATTTTTCTTTACTTCTTTTAATCTATGACTGTCTGAACTCCGTCTCTTTAAAATCTTTGATTTTTTATAAACCATTTACTTCTTTTTATAACTCTCTATGCTCTTTTTCTTCTCTCTCCCAAGCCTATGTACATTGATCCAACACTGTGATCCACTTAGAGGTTTTTTATGTCTGAATCTGTTCTATTGTGTATCTATAATTCTTTATGGTCCAGGAGGACTTCTTAAAATGCTAAGTGCTTCTTATGAATGTAAGTGATACCATTTCTAGGGGAAATATGCCACTGCCTGCTTGCCCCACCCAGTCTAGCATGGCAGAGCTGTTACATACCTCTGAGAATCATGTACATTACCCCATTTTTAGGCACACAGTGGGTCTATGTCTCCATTAATCAAGTTGTAGCAGTCCTCTCAAATACTCCAATTAAATGCTCCTTTGCTGTACCTACCAAAAGATTCAGAGAGCACACTGGCAGCATGGCCCAGAAAGCTGGCATTTCAAAATGGTTTGGCTTTTTTCTTGTGACTGCTAAATCAGAAAAACCTCTCTTAAATGAGCCACAGCATGCCACCAGCAAGAAGAACACATCCAGAAAAACAATGTGTCTAAACTTTGTTTGTTAGTGTCCAGAATTTCTTTCCAAGATCTCTCATGTTTTACATGGATTTAGTCCACCATATTGGCATGCAAATTTGTTGAAGGAAGGCTACTTGTTGTTTCCTGGCTGCTCAGCCCTAAAATAATCACACAGAAACTATGTCTTTTTAAATCACTGCTTGGCCCATTAGCTCTAGCTTATTTGCTAACTCTTACATCTTAATTTAACCCATCTCCATTAATCTGTGCATCACCATGAGGCCGTGGACTACCAGCAAAGTTTCAGCACATCTGTCTCCGGTAGCAACTCCATGGCTTCTCTCTGACTCCACCTTCCTTCTCCGAGCATTCAGTTTAGTTTTTCCCACCTAGCTCTGTTCTTTTGTCCTATCAAGCCAGGACTGTTTCTTTATTAACCAATGGTATTCACAGAATACATAGGGAAATCTCACATCAAGTTTCTACTGAATATTATATATCCTTTATTTAATATACCCTATATTTTCATAGTTTTGCTAAAAATGCTTCTTTAAATTTTATCTTTTTAAAATTTTGTTAGGATTATATACAAAGAAAAATGAAAATTTGGATTTATATTGTGTAACTTATAGTATAACACTATTTTGCATATTTCTTATGATTTTTCAATGTAAATAAGTGTCAAGCAATAACAATATGATTTGTGCTTTATCCCTTTTGCTATCATGCTGAAATCAAGTTAAGTTACATTTTGTCTGATTCTCTATTTTAGGAAACAGTAGTCAGTATTCCATCATTAAATATGATGTTATTTATGGGTTTTTAAATCAAGTACATCTATCAAGACAAATAAATTTCCTTCTTATCTTAAACGAATTTTTTGACATATTATTAACACATTAAATGTACAAATAATGGGCTTATTATGACATTTTTCATAGATGTGAATGCTCTACTTTGGTGGCATGTCTGTCCCACTCTTACACCCTTTCTTATTCTCCCTGCTCATTTATTCTAGACCTCTTCCTCTTCCCAACTAGACTCCAGTCTAACCCGATGTCTTCAAAACAAGTCTAGAATCTATCTCCAACTCTAATTTTGATTTCTATAAGTTATCATGATGCTTGCCATTTCCATCTATCTTCCTGCAAATGACAGTATTGTTTCTTTTATTATCATCATGAATAGATGCTAAATTTGTCAAATATTACACAGTGATTAAGATTGTTATTTTGTTTCTTTTTCAGGTTTTCTGTTATATATTAGTGGACTAAATTGTTTTGTCACACATGTGGCACCCAGTACCACTGAATATAACCATATGAACTTATCTAGAAACTGTCTTGTTATAATTAATCTGATTAAATGAGATACTTTGAGGTTATGGTTGATCCTAATCCAATCACTCTTGTCTTTACAGTACCAGAGAAAGTGTAACCTGGGAGCACATAAAGAAGAATACCATGTGCAAATGGAGGCACAGATGTAGTGGTTCATCTATAACTTGCAAGGTGTCAGGAACAGTCAGCAGCCAGCAGAAGCTATGAGAGAAACATGAAATAGATACTTTTTAGGGTCTTTCATTGTAACTAATTTAATTTAGACTTAAAGGAACACCTATAGTACAACTCCTGCCCCTAAGACAATGTGGAAGAGTGGGTGGAAGGATTGTTAGAGGAACAGGGAGTTTTCTATAAGATTGTGTCTCCTGGAAATGCCAAGTTTCTCTTTGTTTTTAAAATCATTCTGATGTCAACTACTATGACTGCTATAGGAAATTAAGAAAGAATTCAAGCAGCATAAGACTTGAACTAAGACAGATATCCTGTGATCAAATAGACTCACCATTGTAGATCCATGGACTATGAGGTGGATATTATTTATGTTCAAAATATTTTCTATTCTGAATCCTTTTGCATGATTAATAGGAGTGGGATTGGTAAAAGATGGTGGGTCAAAGTCTGAACTCATTCCAGAATGTGCTTTGGAGTAGAGATGTTTGAGAATTTTTCCACGATAAAGAAAAAAACATGTTGTATTTTATAATTCAGTATGAAGTTTTCATAACTAGCAACTGAGGGGATTAATTGTTCAATTATGATTGGATATGGGATTTTAACTGCATAATTACATTCATTGCTGTCCCATCCTTGCACTACTTGAGATCAATTGTTTGTATTTTCTGGGAGTGGCTCTCTCAGGATTCTATGGACCTGCTTTCTTAGGAGAAATTTATAAGAACTGAGATAAATGGTATCCTCTGAATATGCAGCTTGTATTAAGACTACACCTTGGTCCATGGTTTATTTACTCTTCATTGTGGATTTTCTTCCCTTGTATTAATACATCTGTGACAGAACAAGACAACTCCCATTTCATGAGATTTCTTAGCACCTCCTCACTGTGTCTCCCACAATTTCTTCTTTTTCACTTACCCTTGTATTACTTAGTGATGTCAGAAGACTAAAGATGAGCGTTTACTTTGAATACTTAGTTGTCAAATATATGCTTAAATTCTCCCAGTGTGTAAGAATACTGCAATATACAGAATTTATTATGCTTGTTATTTAGTGATTTTTTTCCTAATGTGTACAGGTACCAAATATAACTTGATAGGTGATATTCCTACATTGTTTGATGTGGTCATTACTCGGTATATCTGCCTCTGCATTCATCAAGCCTGGAGTATGAGGTGCAATCACACAAGTGGATCACAGAATGATAAAAAATAAAATTACCTTTTATTTTAATTTTATTCACTTGACATGTGTCTCAGTATATCTGTCAGTCATAACAAAATACTTTAGACTACATGACATTGAAGACAATAGAAAAAAGTTTTATTTACCATTCTGTAGACTGAAGCTACCATGACCAAAATACCAACAGGTTCAGTGATAGAGACCACTTCCCATCTTATAGATGCCACCCTCTTACTATGTTCTTATATAGTATAATGAAACCTAATTATTTCCCCTAACTCTACCTCTACTACTATATCTGTGATTAGTTTGAGCACTGAATTTCAGGCAGGGAGATACACAAATTTTAATTATACTGTTCTACTGTCTACTTCCTCAAAACTTCTATTTTATATGTAAAAAAATTATCTCATCCCTGTTGCCACAAAGGTTAGAGTATCAATTTTAGCCTACATCAAACATTCTATCAAAATGTCTAAATTAGATACTAGTGAGATTTGAATTATAATTCTCTAATTATGGCAAGTAAGTATTCTCCATCATTGAGAGAACTGTCTAAAATTGGTAAAAATATATTAAGTCCTAGGAGTGTTTAAAACACACAACAAATAATACAAAACACATAACAATAATATAAAATCTTAAAACTTGAGCATAATATTTTATGGTTCTTCCATTAGAAATAGTGGAACATTTATCTGGGCCCCAAGCAGCAGGATCCCCACTACTGGAAGTCTATCACATACTGCAGATCTCCTAGGTTTCACTTGTATATTTTGGCCCTTCAATGGCAATGAGTCTTCCAATTGAGTGACATTTCAAGACTATTGGGTTGGTGTAAAGCATTATTCAGCATTGAAATACTGAAGGTACTGGCCACACACTCCACTGAAATCATTTACTTGTTTCTGCCCTCCTAAGCATTTGATTAGAAAAATATTCTTACTGATATTTAAAATGTCTTCATTGTCATTCTTTTTCTGCCTAACACAATATGACTGTGGCTTCTGTTTAGATAAGGAAGAAAATATCTTTTAAAGTGTGCATTTGACCATAGCACTAGTGTCTTCTTAAATGTGTCCAAGTGTATTTTCTCATCCTTTTCAATGTAGGTTCATTGAAAAATTGTCTAAATTTTAAGATGTGCTTTATATTTTAATATTTAAAAACCCATCTTTTAAATTTATTTTCAGTGATGGCATGTTTAGTCACTTCCCTCTCTCAACATTCTACTACAAATATTCACAAGAAACTATGCCTTCAACAATTTTAAACAAAATTTCTTAGGTCAAAAATTCTTTTTCTGAAGTCACAAGTTCTACCTTCCATAAATCACTGAGATACAAACAGCACAGTGAAGCTATTTATTTAGCTGATAATAATGTTGGTCTATACTGCAAATGAAATGTTCCTCATTCCATCGGAGACTTCTTCAAAATGGCCCGCATTGTTCATAGTTCTATGAACCTTCTCTTCAAGACCACTCGGTTGTTCTCTAAGATTTTGGCATTCTCTGTACTTCTTTCTCTCTCCTGTAGCCACTCCTTCCAGTTAATTCCTCCACCTTACCACCCCTTATCCCAGAACCACTCCTCCTCTGTTTCCTTTCAGAAAAAGCAGGCCTCCCAGGGATATCAACTGAGCACAGCATAACAGAATGCAGATACCCACAGTCAAATATGGGGCAGAACTCAGAGAATCCCAGGGAAGAGGGAGAAGAGGATTATAAGAGCCAGAAAGCTCAAAGACTTCACAAGAAACCACCCATAATCAATTAAACAGGATTCATAGGGGCTCAGAGAGACTGGAGCAAAAGTGAGAGTTTGTTTGAGTCTGAGCTATGTCCTCTACATTTATGTTATGATTTTGTAGCCTGTTGTTCTTATGAGACTCCTAACAGTGGGAGTGGGGTTGTCTCTGACTCTTTGGTCTATATTTGGGACCCTTCTCTTTCTACTGAGTTGCCCCATCTAGCCTTGACGTGATGGTATATGTGCAGAATTTTATCTCCAATGAGCCAACTATCACAAAATACGATAGACAAAGTAACTTATGTATAACAACAAGAAAAATATTTCTCATAGCTTTAAAGCCTGAAATATTCAAGGAATAGGTGGGCTCCCAGTGTCTGATGAGGGCATATATCTTGGTTTCCATGTGTAAAACTCTTACCAAGTCTTTACATGAAAAATGAGAAGAAAGCTTTTTTTGAGATCTAGCTTATAACTTCCTCAGAACACCTGTGATTATATTTTGCTGTAGAGATTTCATATGCACACAGACATTTAGATCATAGAAACATACAACTTATTGGAGATATCACTCCTCATAAAATTATCACTCCTCATAAAAGTATCACTCCTCATAAAAGTACCCTGGAAGGTGGTACCTATCTTTGCATACTCTTTTAGGACCATACCTCAATTGTGTTTTAAAATTCTGTTTTCAGTCTTTATCAAATCAACAGCTTTAGGATATATATGCTAAGACAAACAGAAAAGGATCGCATGGCTATGTCACACCTCCTTTAAGAATGTCTTTTTTATTCATTTAAAGCATGATGTATATTATACGTGGTTTATTTTTAAAACTCTAACTCTAAGGATTTGATAATCTCTACAATAATGATTTTATATACAGAAAAAGCATATGAATCTACCAGCAACCTACATATTATTCCTAGTTACAAATAAATCTGTCTCTTGTTAGTCAGCCTTTTGTTACTGTGGCAAAACAACTGAGACAGTCAGCTGGAAAAAAGACAACAATTTTACTTTGGGATGTTATTTTGGACATTCAGGCCTATTGCAAAATAGATGCCATTGCGTTTAGGCTTCTAGTGGAGAGTGGCATATCATGGACAGAGTGGGTTGTTGGGAAATCAAGAGGAGAGAAAGAATACCAGAGGACATAGCCACAAGTTTCACTTCTCAAAGTTTTCAGTACCTACACGTAACATAGCATTGAGACTAATTCTTTAATACATTGACCTTGGTGTGAAGTGGCAGATACGTAACCTTCTTCCAAAGTTTTAAAGGATTCTAGCATATTGCCCACTGACTAGTCATCTCCAGGTAGAATACTCTGTTGACTCAGCATTGGACTTTGTGGCTGACATCAAGGGGTGGTACAGCAACAATATCTAGGCAAACTTGATGGAAGTGACCGTAAGATGTTTGCAGCTTCCTTACCTATGGCAGGTTAGCTACTGGGCTAGCACTCACTCTTCCTCAAGGATGCAGGTTAGCTAGTATTGATATGAGATAAAACATTGATGCTGTTCCAACAGGTTTTATACACAGCTATGATGAAATGATTATCCAGCTGATAGGATAGACTTTTTTTCAATAAACCTCTTATATTTATAGTAAAGTTTATATGATCAAAATATGTACAAATGCTTAGGTATGGGGTTTACATCAGAAAAATAGCAGATGAGTATGTGGTACCAAAATCCCTAGTAAAATAGTTTCCCATATTTGCCCATTTTTTTTATCTGCTGGAGGCAGAGAGAGGAGGTTTATAAAAGGTGATCTTTTCTTTGTGCATGTGGCTAAAACAGAATGTGCTTAATATACAGTGTGATTTTGTCACCCAATTCCCATCTTATCAGAAAGAATCACTACATAAAAGGAAATAAAATGTTATGGGAACTTCAAAGTTGCTTTTATTCTTTTGGCTTTTAAGCTTAGTGCCAAACTGATTTTTATTCCAACTGTGTAGTACTAGTGGTAGAATAAGGAGTCCCTAGGCTTGTCAACTTGGGGGCAATTTTCACTAAGTATAGCTAATACAAATACTGTAAATTTAACCTAAATTTCCTTCAAATAAAAGGAGTGCTAGATGTGCATCTTTGTGTCCATTCTCCTAAAATAGCTGAAAATTTCATTTGTATAGATGTGAAGAAATAGTAACTGTAACTGAATTTATGTAGCATCTTGTTGGTGAACTCATGCCCTGTGAATCTTAAAAATTAAGACACTGACCATGCTCAGAGAGTAGACAGAGGAGACCCATTTCCATAAGTGCTGTTTGAACAGAAGAGATTTTCCTTTAGTCAAATGGCAAGTGATTACTTCAGTCTCAGTCAAACTCAGGTCTGTAGGAAACCTGTTTTGATTCCTGTGTGACCAAGGCAGTGGTGGCTCTCCTCAGGCTGAGCCCCAGATATGAAACACTATGCTAAATCTGGACCCCCTTTACAGGGCTATTATCTCCCCCACTGCTTTAATTTATGTATTTAATTTTAGTTTCCTGGGTGTAATACGGATAATTACTGAAGAACTGCAGAACCTTGCAAGAGAATATTTTTGCTCTTATAATTTGTGCCACATCAAGTATAATAATGTACTTTTAATTTCTTCAAAAAAGACAATTATATGCTAATAGAATATCTGAATAAAAATTGGTACCTTGTGCTGGATTATGTTTTCTGCCTACTAATTTATATTAACACAAGTCAGTGTGGATTTTTAATGAACCTTTAAGCTCAGAAGCTGGCAAGACTGGGTATACCCTGCAGGGGCCACACTGGCCACACACAACGAGGACAAAAGAATATCAGATAGTACCAGTGGGCCAGAATTCCTGGTAGTTAAAATGTCAAAAGTTGCTCTCTAGATCTAATGTATAAAATGAACAATAGGAAAATATGGACATGACAAATGGAACAAACTGATTTGAAGAAATATTGTCATAAAAATTTTGATTTTTATAATAAATTTTATAGTTTAGAAAACTCACATATATGTACATTTTGTGCCAAGTCATTTTCTTTTGATGTCAATTGTGTAGAGAAAGGTGGTTTTAAAGCCCAAATCACATCACTGCTATATTTCAAATGGCCACACTGAAGCGAGGGATGCTGAAAATAGCAAAGTGCCCTGACATTACTGCTTTCATTTTCATTTTCTTATTGTGCATGATCTATTCAAAGGACTACTGTTCTCAACTATTTAACCAACATATCCACTCATTTAAGAAATCAGGAACTTTTAGTGGCAGAGTTTGCAGTTAACACACTCACAGGGAGGGGCAGTAGCAGTCACTAGTCATTGAACCATAAAGCAACACTTAGCATTGTTTTAATTAGATTTGATTGCTGTATCATTAAGATAATTTGGTTTATGCTTATATGCTTATGGCTATGTCTGTCTTTCCTTATAGGGTATATATTTTATAGAATAACAAGTAATGTGTATTGTACTTTACTTTCTTGTTTTTCTTTTTCATTTGGCAACAGTGAATATGTTTCCATGTTGGGTTGACTATGAGTTGTGTGGTGTCTAGGGGTTGAATCACATTGGGTTAGCAGAAACTGAAAATCTGTTTCCACAGAGTTATCTATATAAGCATTATCATACACTTAAATAATTTTGAGTTAAAAAAACTATTTATTGTTTTTACTGTAAACAAATAAAATAAACAGTATGATATCCAAAGAACAATAAAATGAATGAATGAATGCATTCTATTAGTGCCCAAACTGAAAACTGTAGGGTTAACAAAGATGTAGACATTTGAGGTATTGAAATAAAGAGACTAAGGTTCCACTCCAAGCTGTAAGATATTTTATAGAATTCAAAACTATAAATCAAAGTGTATGGTCAAAACCAATGCTCTATCATGGCAATTTGGAATATTTTCCAAGTAAGCAGAACTGACCTTCCAGCTAGCGAGTGTAGGGCCCTTTTTCATGAATTTTGGCCTATGTGCCTAAGGACATGCTCATAATTTACATTATAAAATTAATATTAAACCAATTCTAAAGGGAAGTTCCTCGATTCTTCTTGTCAACTTGGATGGGAATGAAAACTCTGCATGCTTGAACCCCCAGGATATTCAGAAACTTTCAGTCCAATTTTGTCTACTAATCTCACAGGAGGCATCAATTGCTTTTAAGAAAGAAACATGGATGGTTCTCAAATATTTTTCAAAATTTAGCCTGTGTGAAGTTATCATGCCCTTAAAAAATTAATTGCTTCTTTCTTTGTGTTATCCCAATACTCTGTTCACATGATTGTTGTAGGAAGGAATGTGGTATTTTCTAAGATCTGTTTGCTTCGTCATTGCTCCCTATTAGACTTGGAACCACATATGTGCAGATACCGTTATCATTAACAGATTTTATATTAACATCAATCTGTAGATAGTTTCTGGAGTAGAAATGTTTCAAGGTAGGGTTATACAACTGAAATTTTTCAAATGAACATATTGCTTTAAATAACTACTGGTTTTTGAGGGTCCCATGCTTGTAACATTTATATAGTAGGTGATTATTAAAATAAAACTTTTCTCTAGACACCTCATTATCTATACAAGAAATTTTGCATTCAATATGGTAACTGGTCAACTTCAAAGAAGTCCAGAATAATTAGGGTATGAAATTTTAACTGTTTCTTTGCTCAGACACCATAAGTTTATTGCATAGGCTGTATATGAAAGTTTATGTAACCATGTAGATGTAATTAGAGAGAGCAGTCTCAAGCCAGAGTCTCAAGAAAAAATCAAGGAATATTATTACCAGAGTGAAACAAAGTTTCCCCATACTACAGTCTTTGAAAAAAAAGATTTTATCTTTTGAGTTCTTGATAATTACTTAGGGAGTTTGTGGTGTTACTAAAACATAGAAAAATTTGAATGAATAAGTTAATAAAGGATAAGGAAAGGAGATGGTTTTGTGTCTAGTTTGAAGTAACAAATAAATAAATAAATAGATAAAATCAGGGCCTTTCTGGTTATATATATATATATATATATATATATANATGTATATTGGATTTATAAGTGTACCAAAAGGCTAATCTCATTGTTTAAAGGGAGTGGGAATGGATGTGAAAACTTTTACTTCATACAGGTTAACTTCACCTTTACACATTTAGCTTGAGATTTACAAAATAGTGAAATACATTTTCAACTTAGCTATTTCCAGCTGAAACACCTAACCTGTAAATAGTGGGTGAAATCATCACTACAGCAAGTAAATGGCCTTCAGTAAAACTTTTGCTTAATTGGGTTTTTGTTTGCTAGCTTTATTTTTACAGAGGACACTAGAGAACGACAGCCATGTTCCACTGGAAAGTGGATCTTGATGAAACCATATCCAGTCCCAGTGTTGGGAGGGTGCTGCATTAGGGTATCCCTGCAGGAAATACGGAGAATGGGGCACTGTTTGTGCACTCACTGAATCATGCTTGTGATCATCATTTCGCAGAACCCGGATGGATAGGCTCATGTAAGTGGTCATCACTCAAAACTGTAATTCCCAAAAGTACTGACGGTTTGAAATGCAATTGACAAATAAGATGTTTGCAATTCTGTGTTTAGAATATACAGGGATTATTACAATAAGATACTAGATCTGTCCTCCCACCCTGACAGCACCGCAGCCTTGGGCCTGACAGCCACTGTCTCTGACCTCTCCTGGGCTGAGCATGGTAAGATCCATTCATGAACTTCCTTTGGGAGTTGATCCTACAGTGCAGTTGTTCAAAGAACTAAAAAGAAAAGATACCTTTGCCCCCAAATATATGTTCAAAGTATCTAATTTTTAGCTCTAGGGCACTGGTCTTTTCTCTAACTTATTCAGAGATTACTCCATTTATATTGTTCCGCTGAAGTTATAGATGTGATACAGTATCTCTTAGTCCTAGCTTTCCTGTGGCTTCCTACAGAGATCTGTTGCCCACTCAGTCTTCTTTCTATGCTTTATTACTCATACTTCCTGTCAGTTCTGTTCACTTTTCCCCTCTGTTGTTTTGTCCCTTTTCATTAAGTGGTGGGAACTTGTTCTAGACCACACTGTTTCTCCCTGTTCCCTTTGATTGTCGTGATAGAACTAGGTGGCCCCTGACCTTCATCTGCCACAAAGCTCTTTTATCATCTAATCCTTACGTATCTTATGTTCAACTGTCAGCCACAAACTTTTCTTTCTCTAATTCTAGTGATATTCAGGAGATAGTGCAAGTGCCCAAAATAATATTCCAAAACTACTCAGATTATGTTTTTTATGGGGCTGAAACCTCATTGATCTCTAAAAGGAAATATATGATTTTCTAACTGCACTTGTCTGTAAGGTATCAGCAGGATAAATTTGTGAGTCCAGGATACTTCATTATACCCATCAAGGATTCCTAGAAAATGAGAAATGTGTGTCTCAGTATTGTCTTGTTCATATTATCAGGTATTCTGAACTCAAAGAAAATATTTGCGGTATTGTGTCAAATTTTGTAAAGAGTGAAAATTTTTAGGAGTGTTGTGTTTTCCAATATTTCCAAGAAAACAGATTTGTTTGAAATGGTTGAATAATATCTGTGCCTATTGTGAACTATGAAGCCAACACGTCCTTTGTTTTCAATATGATGGACTCAATGAGTAAGAACTCATATCATAGTTAGATCTTATCAAATCTTGGTGTCACCACTCAATTTACAGATAAAACTGAATTACATAATTTTGTTTTTGTTTTGCTTTCAGCAATATAAAACTGAAATGAGAGGAGGACACATTCTACAATATTGTTGCACGGTTATAATGAGGTCATCATTGCTTTCAAACAGATGTTCTTGCTGTATTTATTATGTGGTTATAAGGGCAACACTATTTTGGTTGCCCTGTACTTATATATCCTTCTGATATGATGAATATATCAAAATAAGTTATTATTAATATATTTAATCAAGTGAATAAAATATTTGGAGCTCTTTGAAATACACAGAACATATATTATTTGAAAAATACCCTAAACCACAATGAAAGCATTTAACTTATGTCTAATTTGCTATAAAGGCCAAACATCTTGAGTAGAAAGAATGAACAAATAATTGTGTTGCTCACCTTTTGAATTTCTCACACTGTTAACTGGTGTTAACACAGGAAACATTGTTAGGTCAGAAGTCGGTAAGCAACAATCAGATGCTGGCGCAACGAAATTTAATGCACAGTTCCATTATAAATGTTTAATGGGGATTTGAACCTTGGCTTCAACTCTTACTGCTTCATAATTTACTAAACTCAGAAAGGAAGCACACATACTAAAGAACACACATATGAATAGGTGAAGTGATTATAAAACTTAAAGTATCTCCTCCATTCTCACAACTGTTCCAAGAACACAGGAATGTCACACAATGCTTCAGGGCTTACCATGCATAAGGGATAACTATGAATATGGCCCAAACATTTGTATATCTCAATTATTGTTAACATCAGACATGTTGGCAATTCATATAGGATAGGATGTTAAATAAAATAGATAAGGTCAGTTGTACGTATATGATTTTAGGGGTGACTGTTGGTTATTAGATCTTCTTTGGGGAAGACTATTTCTCCTGCTCTCAGCATTTCTTACTTTCCATAAGTTCTATCTATAGGGGTCAGTCCCTGATATTATAAATACTGTGGCACTGTTCAGGCTGCATGTACATATTTAGAAGGGTGTGTGTCAAAAATTACAAAAAAAGAGAGATGATGAACTTGAGAGAAAGGAGTCAAAGGAGTCACAGGGGAAAAGTTGAAGAGAGGAAAAGGAAAGGGAGAAATGATGTAATTACATTTATTTAAAATAGACATAGCCTGTCCACGTATATCAAATGGTTGTTAATGTCTATAGGAAGAGTGAAACACAGTTACTGGAACTGAATTTTGTCTATATTGTCATGAATGTGTATACTTGAATACATGCTTATTTAACAAAAATTATGAGGGATTAGGTCCTAGAATAGAAAAACTGAGTTTTTAATAATCTCCCACAAGTATTTGGACTGTTTAACTTTAATGTACTCACACTTTTAAATTAGATAAAAATAAATTCAATATATAACACAAAGTCATAAATAAAGTGATATACTTTTGCATCATTAACATGATATTCTAAAATGTATTCTTTTTCAGTCTTAACTTGGGAGCTCCTAAATGGATTCTCCACTTGCCCAAAGTAGTAAATTCTAAGGTTCACCACATCTACAGGCTGATGAGATTAAAAGCAATCCTACCGTATAGAAGACAAAATTCTGGTGGACTAGTGCAACCCCAGAGCTTCTGATAGGCATGACTGAGGTTGCTGACTTATCCTCTTTGTAGTTTGACTTCTTTTCAACCTGATCATGTTCCCTGCTCCGCCATTCCACAAGAGCTGATCTACAGGGCACTCCCTAGAACCTGTGATGACTTACATCAATGTGAAATTTGCTTGCTGTAAAATTCAACCTGTAAAAGAGTTAGTTGCTAAAGAATATGCTAATCCCCTACCTGGATCATCTCTTAGTTCACCAATTAATTGTGAATTTTTCTGCTTTAGAGATATATCATAGATTGTGACACGATAGTTATTCAGCCTTTTGGCTTATCTTTCTATAACTTAATTTTTATTTAACAGATGATGTAATAAATTTTACTCTTTTAAAATTTACAGTAGAGTGTAAATATTCTGTCCTAATCAATAGATATATTATTTTGAAAGTATAAATGTGACCACATTTTCCCATGCAATGCAACTATATCTAGACAGTTTGTATTTGATTCATGGATATTTTACTTTATGTATATGGATGAGATATATGAGTGTTTAGATTGTATATAAATCTGTGTATGACTTTCATGCCTGGTGAGTGTGGGGAGAAGAAGAAAGCATCAGATTCTCTTGGAATTGGGTTTATAAACAGCTGTGTGCTGATACTTGAACTTGGGTCCTCTTGAAGAGAAGCCATGGCTGTTAATTATTGAGCCATCTCTCTAAATTTGATTAACAGACTTTTTGACAGTGGGTTCATAAAGTTGTTTTTCTTTGCTTCATCACACAGGTTAATTTATTTTCGCTTAGCTCTTCATCTCCAAAAATAATGTACTCCACATTTTATCCTTTAGGGCGTCTGCAATTCCATGACTGTTTTATTCTTTCTCTCTGGTTTGTCTTTAGATTTTGTTCTTAACATTAAAACATTTTATCCCACCTAGCCTTTCTATTCAGGAGTCACTGAAATGTAAACAGTTAAAATAGCTAGTAGGATCTTACAGCAAACCTGAAGTGAATCATTTGTAGTGTGGCTAATCATCTCCTAATTTATGTGTTTTCTAAACTCAGGTTTATCTGCTGGAATGTACTTCTTATGCCAGGAATAGGTGACCTTCTAAAGTGGAGTAAAAGTAATTCTTAAAACCTGTCACTTTTAAAAATATAATTTCAGATAAAATGTGGTGCCGTATTGTCATTATGTAATATATTAACATTCCTAAACAACAAAAATTTCCTTATCCAGTAAAGTGACTAGCTTTGTGACTAAGAAAATAGTATTTTTTGACCAAAATTCTCAGGAGTTTTGAGATTCCCTCAAAAAAAAATAGCATTAAGAAGACACTAAGTAAAACATTAAGAAGAGCTGAGGTATTTTAATACCCTCTGAGAACACAGAGGTACACAGAGGTCTTCATTGCTCTGAGGAAAATGTATGTCACACCTCATTTCTCCAAGCGAAGTGATGTAAAATTATTTCTTTTTTCTAACTTATGCTGGAAGGAACATTTATCATATCAATGGATGTGGATTCAAGCGAAATATCAAAAGTGATGATGCATCTCAATATATGGAGTTTTGACCAAACAGAAAATGAGCAAATAACAGATCAGTGATGTTTCTGAAGAAATTACTTTTTACATAGGGTTCATGTTTAACTATAAAATTAAAAATTATAATCTTCAAAATATTTTTAATCACAATAGAAGTAAAATTGTGAAATTATTCCCCTGTTAATCTGCTGTCAACTATTTAAATGATCTATAAAGATAAATTTTAGTAGATTCTTGACTTATTTTTATCTAATATCTAGAATATTCTCAATAAAAATTAATGTTTTCATTGTCTTCTTTCTCTTGGGACCTTAACCTTAATTTCATGTCTAGTAATTTGATTCATCACTGTCTTTAACCCAGATAGCTAGGTTTGAGTTCCAGTTCCTAGAGCTGGAATTTCAATATCAGCTCTGGCCTGGCCTGGTGACTAAAAAATCCTAGACAAATGGTATTTTATAAATTTCTGCCACACATTGGGTGTCGATTGAAGCATGATTAATAGAAACTCAAAGAGAGAAATTGGGGTTCCACCTAAAATTCAGAAAAGGAAAACAGCCTGCACTGGTTCTTACCTCTACCTCAGTCTGAAATAGTAATCCTACATCCATATAATCTCTTCCCTTTTTATACATATGTATATATGTACAAACATGTATATGTATATACACACACATGCATGTATGTGTGCCTCACAATTTAGCTAAAGCTGGTCTCAAACATGCTATGTGGCCCAAGATAACATTAACTATATTTCCATACTCTTTTCGCTTTTGGTGTACTAAAGTTGCAAGTATAGGCTACTGTACCACTGTGTCAGTTGAAAGACATTTTCATTTTCTGCATCACATATTTTTCAGTCAGTGAAAACTCTAAAATAATGTTCTACATAAATTTATGATGGAGAATTTATAGTAACAACACCTGTTCTAAGGTTGGGAAGAATGTAGAGTGTTAAAAAGCCAAAACACAGGCATGGAGGGATGTGGTTAAGAGCACTTGGTACTCTTCTAAAGGTTCTGAGTTCAGATTCCAGCATTTACTCCAGATGGCTCACAACTGAAGCTTCTGACCTCCAAAGGGACCTGCACTTATGTGCACTTGCCCACATCCATACACACATATCTATAGATAATTAAAGATAATATTAACACATCTTTAAAAATAGCACTAGATCTACATAGGAAGTGGTCTCCTGTGCCCATATGATGTAAACTACTTCCCAT
>LOJH01032197.1:0-13375 GCA_001685095.1 Ellobius talpinus
TGAGTTTGAGGCCAGCCTGGTCTACAGAGTGAGTTCCAGGACAACCAGGGCTATTACACAGAAAAACCTCATCTTGAAAAAAAATAGAAAAGAAATGTATTAAAAAAATTACCCACCTCTTGAATAACTAATGAAACAAGCATATTTCATTCCAAAACCTCTGGGCAAAGCAAAACACATGCACAGAGAGACTACATAAAACAAACAGTAAGAGCAATAACTTATGTTTCTACACTTTAACAAGTAGAGACAGAATCGCCATGAGAAGCGAGTTACAAGTGACATGAAGTGTCACAAACAAAACAAACCTGAGTCATGTGGAAAAGAAACTCATGTGCCCATGTACTAAGTCTATTTGCAAGTTTTATTTATTTATTTATTTACTTACTTACTTACTTATTACATCTGCCAAGTTATAAAGGTTGCAGCCTGTATGATACAGGTTGTAAGTGGCCTGCAAAGAGCAAGCAAATAACCCACTGCCACTCGTGCATTAAGGACCTGGACATTTCTATATCAACCTAACAAACCATCACAACTCTATAGTAACATTATGCCAAGTCACTACACCAAACTTACAGTAATATAGATGCAAGAAATGCTTTTAAAAAACGTACTTGCAAATACACCTGACCCGTGAAAATACATCACATCTGAAGTAAACACTAGCCCTCCGTTGATTGACTGGGCAGGCTGCATCCAGTGGGCAATGGACCCTGCGGGCCAGCACTCACTGCAACCAAGTAAGGGAGAAGCCACAAAGTGGTATCAATAAATGAAAATGCCATACATAAAATGATCCAACCTTATTAATAAAAATTATAAAATAAGCTGGGCAGTGGTAGCACACACCTTTAATCCCAGCACTCAGGAGGCAGAAGCAGGTAGATCTCTGTGAGTTCGAGGCAATCTGATCTACAGAGTGAGTTCTAGGACAGCCAGGACTGCACAGAGAAACCTTGTTTCAAAAAACATAAAGCAAAAAAAGAAAAATTATAAAATAAAGGAAACTGGCCAATCTCATTCATAGTGATAGAAAGCTGAAGTCATTTTAATCAAAGTCTGGACCAAAGTGGGATGTCCTTCAGCCTGTAACCCTTAACTATTTTAGATTGTCAAATGTAGTGTGCCAAGAATACATAATTTTCATAAATAATGAAAAATATTTTGATTTTTCCAAAATATTTGCAAAATTCAGGACATTCTAATTGACGGTGTATTTTTGAAGCAACAGATTCTCTCTGCATCGATCGCACCAATTAGAAGTGGGATGAGGAGACGATGTGCCATCTGAGGGTTCTGTAAAACACACAGACTCCAACAAGGAACAGTGGAGTCGCCCCAGCTTTAGCTTCGTGTTTGGGTCATGTCAGACATTCCCACTTACCTAGATCTATGCAGCTGTACCCCATTCCTCTGCCTGACACGCCACCTGCCATGTGACCCAACTCCATAAGCTGCTGCTCAACACTCACCTCTTCTGACTTCTTCCCCTTCCAGGTTAATTCCCATTGGATAAACTTCCTCTGGTGAGGGAAGACAGAAAAGAATGAAAGCAAGGGGCAAGGTGGAAGGCGGGCAGGAAGGCAGGCAGGAAGGCTGGAGAGCAGGAAGGCTGGAGAGCGGAGGATGGACTAGGATTAGGTGCAGCCCTGCAGGACCTCATGCCAAGGTCTCAGAGCAGCTACGAGGAGCCCATTCATTCTTCTGGCTCCCTCCTTCTCACTACCACTATGCTACCCTGCCCAACTCTCATCTCTCCCAGAATCTAACTCCCTGGCGGCATCTTCCGATTTCAGACTTAGACATCAAGGATGTCATAGCCCTAGAAACCAGCACCCGGGTAAACCCATTCCGTAGACAAAGCTCCATAGATCCTGTACTTCAGGAAACTATGTTTGGCACACGGAGGGCAGGCCTGATGAGAGACTGGACAAGCAAGGCTCCTGACACCTACGATCGCAAGCTGAAGAGCCTCATGGAGAAGGGCACAGAGCCCAAGATGGAGACAGCTAAGATGCTGAAGCCAGAGGAGGTGCTGAGCTGCCGGTGAGCGCCACTGGGGTACATGGGCAGGCTTAGAAGAACAGTGTGTGAATGCATGCATGCTTGACCATGGCGAGGGCAGGCCTAGGACATCGGGCGATAGACCCACACTGAGACATGGAGGGGGCAGGCCTAAGTCAGCAGTGTGTGAATGCATTTCTGAACTCGGAGGGAACCAGCTCGTCCCTACCTGACTTTAGCTGGCAAAGGATTGCCATAAGACTAAAATCCTGAGTGAATCTGAGTGACAGTATCTGTACTGGTTGCTCTTCTGTTGCTCTGGTAAATGCCACCACCAAGGCAACCTATGTGAGAAGGAGGTTATTTGGCTTTATGGTTCCAGAGGGATGAGAGTCTGTCATGACAGGAAGGCCCATCGGCAAGTAGGAGCAGCAGGCCTGGTGTCAGGAATAAGAAGTCGAGAGCTCATACCTTCAAACACGAGCAAGAAGCAGGGTACACACTAGATGTCGGGTGAGGCTTTAAGGTCTCAGAGCCCATCCCCAATGACACACTTTCTCCTCCACTGAGGTCCCTCCTTCATAAACCTCTCCAAACAGTGCCACCCACTGGAAGGCCAAGTATTCGAACACCAGAGCCTACAGGGGACATTTCTCATAGTGTCACTGTCTCCAGGGACCTTCTGCTATGTTAGGGATTTAGAGTCCCAAGATGGCCACAGACTGTTTGGTTTCTTCTGTATTCCCCTCTTCCTTCTCCACTGCTGGAACAGGACGTGGGGCCTTTCACGAGCTAGGCAAAGCTCTCCCACACAGCCTCACCTATCTCTTGCTTGCTCTCCATCCATACCATATCACCAGGTCTCCCCTCTGAAAACACCCACGGCCGGTGTCATCCTTACCTGGCGTAACAGGCAAAGTTAAAAAACCTTTAGCTGAGGAGGAATTGAGGCAACAGGATAACAGGGCCACCCTCGACAAGCTGGCAGCAATAGAGCCATCTTGGGTGAAAGACCAGCCACACGGCTCAGGTGTGTGCTGCGCATTGCTCCTGGAGACTAAGAGATGGAGCAGGGATGGAGTCAATGAGAGACAACACCTGATGACCTCCCTCCTTGCAGGGACAAGTAATGATGTGGCTCTTATTGGCCCTGGCTCCACAGTGGGAGTTCTTTCCCACAGAGATCAGGAGCACTGGGGCAGGTGACATCTATTAAGTCATTGGGGAGGCATCTAACACAAGGGTGAGATGGTGCAGTGGGGTCTTAAGGATGTCACATGCCAGCCCACCCATACCTCCCTGGCAGGCTGCCCTAGGGTCCAGGGAACTGAGGCCACAAGCAAAGGCAGTCCAGAGGCAGAACCCAAGCACAGGCAAAGCAGAAAGCCCGTTAATGGCAAGACAGCGCCTCTCTGTCATCCATAACCAGCCAGCAGGTGGCTGGTAGCATCCCCCTTCTACTAAAACTGGTACCAAGAAGTCAGCAGATTAGCACACACCATTATCCCAGCACTCAGGAGTTGAGGCAGAAGAATTGCGTGTTTGAGGCTGCCTGAGCTACATAATGAGATCCTGTCTCGACATAGATAGATAGATAGATAAATGATTAAATATGAAGTTGGCCCTGAGGTCAAGGTTGACAGTGGAACCAGGACTTCTATCTGGATCCCACAGCACAGATGGGATCAATTTCACTCCTCAGCAAGAGTCAGGATTACAAGGCTTTAGAAAGCATTTTAAATCAATGATCTTGTTTAACTGCATGTGTATCAGAGGAAGGCGCACATGCCTGCTCATGCAGCTCTGTGTACGCATGCTTGAGGCCCCTAGCCTTGACTTAGGTCCACTGCCGCATGCCTGCAGCAGTGCTCACACCACATCCCACCCAAACTAACACGCACCCACACCCCACATTAGCCATGGACTCTTTCTTCCTGGTGCCAGTGGCCCATTCTTTACCTGTCACTCTGTTGATGAACAAATGACCTCATTCCCCAAATGAACACCTGTCTTTCCATAGCAGAGCTTCCTTGACTTCCATGGACCACATGCTGAGTGTAGTGCTTGAACCTATAAAAATTAGCCCGTTTTCTCTGGAGATAGCCAGGGTGATGCCTGGCAGGTTGATTCCCAAGAGTTACAGTACCACGAGCTCCTGCCACCTCTGCCACCTGTGCGGTGCCCTTCTATCAGGGACACACACAGGGAGCCAGGCCAAGGTCTCTTGCTGCCCGAAGTCAACCCATACCCCCACCCTTTCTTGAGACAGGGTCTCACCATGTAGCTCTGTCTGTCCCAAAACTCACTCTATAGACCAGGCTGGCCTCAAGCTCAGAAATCTGCCAGCCTCTGCCTCCTGAGTGCTGGGATTAAAGGTGTGTGCCACTACACTCAGCCCCAAGCCAACCCATTTCTAGTGTAAGTTGGGTCCCATGGCTCCTTGTCACCTCTCCCTACCTTCTCTTGAAGGTACCTGCGTTTGTCCAAGAACAACGTCAAGACCTTGATCAAGCTATGCAAGGAAGCAGGGATGGATGTGGACATCCACCCACACATGGTGGAGTCCAAGATAGACTCCAAGAAGATATTCAACCATCGTTTGAGCACGGCGCTCTAGCAGCACTGCCCAGGGTAGCCTCACCCCATGCGGGCTGAGCACCCCGCAGTCAACTAGCTTCTCGCTAAACCGCACCAGGCCAACAAGTCAAGTGCATCATCACTAGCTGGTGTCGGCTTTGTCCTTGGCTCCACCTTGCAGCAGACAAGGAGTAATGGGAAGAGAGCCCCCTAGAGAAAGCTTGCTGGGTACAGTGGCATTTGCCCGTATTCCTTCACAGGTGGAGGCAGGGGGATCAAGAGTTAAAGTTCGAGGCCAGCTTGGGGCTGCATGAGGCCCTATCTAAAACACCATAACAGGGAGAGGGGAGTACAAAGGTTTTTTTAACTGCTTCTTAGGAGAAAATGCTTCTTGAGCAAGAAAACAGGGCTTCAAGTCCCTAGAGAACCTGAGAGAGGAGAAAAAGCTGAACAGCTGTCTGGTGCACAAGCCGCTGCCCTATGAAAGGCACAGCTGTGTGTAGGCTTGAGGCTGATGGCTGAAGTCCTCTCTTGTAAGGACTGACTTCATGGTCACACCAATTGTATTTGTTAGTCATCCTTTCCCCACCAGGTGTCCTACAAAGCTTGCTGGATTCCTCTTGCAATCCGCTAAGACCCCAGGTCCCCCTGACAGGACCAGATCGGCTTGTCGTAAAGTAAAGCTCCGTCCCACATGCCCTAGGACCTGTGTGCAACACAAAGTCCCCAAGGGGAAAGCTAGTGAACCCTCACTCTCGGGGAAGTGTGCAGGGTAGGTAATCCCAAGAGGGTGCTTGGGATCCCTTATCCCACCCATGGGGCTTTTAGTCCCGTGAGCTGGTGGGCAGCCTGGGCACAAAATGGAGTCAGATCCCTGGATAGGAGATCTTAATGAGCTACAGAGGAAAGGCTTCCTGGATGAGGAAGCTACTTTTGTTTCTTTCTTTCTTTTCTTTTTTTCTGGGGGGGGGTTGTTTGGTTTTCGAGACAGGGTTTCTTTGTGCAGCAGTCCTGGCTTTATAGACCAGGCTGTCCTTCAGCTAACAGAGATCCGCGTACCTCTGTCTCTTGAGTGTTGGGATTAAAGACATGAGCCACCACCACCACCCTGCTGGAAGCTACTTTTATTGAGAAACAAGAATGCCCAAATCTGTATGGGAGAGGGAAGGGCAGGCAGAGAGAACAAAGCAGGCAAAGGCTCAGAGGCCAGGATAATATAGTAGGCAGGAACCTGCAGCTAAGTCTAGGTGGAGGGGACACGGACAGCAAGAACAGAGCAAAGAAATACCAGCCTTGCTCTGCACCTCTCCGGTGTGCACCAGCTGTGTGCTGATCTGGTAGAAGGCTGAGGACATGATGTGAGTGGGAGCAGACATGCTCTTACCTCTGTGTAATTTGAACTCAGTGGGAGGGGAGACTTAGGATGCTCATCAACAGAAATCCAGAAGTGTTACACTCCCAAGAACTACAAAGACAACATAGCATCTGCGGTGACAAGGACCAGCCTCTTATATCTGAAGATGTGGAAAGAAACATCTGGAGGTTAGCTGAGGCGTTGTACCAGTGAGCTATGGCTGTGTAACAAATCACCTCTAAACACGGTTTAGAGCGCTCACTTTCGACAAGCCTACAGGCCCGCTAAGCAGTGGTGCTGCAAGTGGCTTTGGCAGACCTAGGTTGTCTGCCTGTGTCAGGCTCAATTAGTGGGTCAGCTAGGGCTGGCTGGTCTTGGGCAGTCCTGTCCAGAATGGCTGTTCTCTGCCCTGACAGACAAGCCTGGGCTTGTGTTACTGGAGTATCTATGTTCTAAGAGGTGGCAAGGTCCTGAGGATGTGGGTCAGGATTAGGACATAATATTACATTGCATTCCAGGACCTGCCTGGGTCAGTGTAAGAAACCAGCCATTGCTGTGATTAATCAGAAAAAATTAAACCAGGGTAATAGTGTTGGAGCAAATGAGGCAAAGCTGAAACAATCTGTCACTTGACTGGGCATGAGCATAGGGATATACTGTGTCACCCTGGGTCACAGATTAGCTGAGGGAGAGAAAGAGAAGGCCGGAGCTGGGGTTGCTTGGATGGAGTCACCCTCAGCCCCTATAGTGTGGCTTCCACGCTCAGCAAGGAACCAGACA
Source organism: Ellobius talpinus (assembly GCA_001685095.1). NCBI lineage: Eukaryota > Metazoa > Chordata > Mammalia > Rodentia > Cricetidae > Ellobius > Ellobius talpinus. The sequence goes on from LOJH01032197.1 coordinate 6,719, forward strand.
AGAAGTGTAGGGAGGACAGGGCACAGCAGGCAGGGGCACTGACCAGCCCTGCCCACGGACTTCCTGTTGCAGAGCTCTGAGGGCCGGAGGCCCAAAATCAAGGCACCGATGTGGCTGTGCTCCTCCAAACTCTGGGGGGAATTAGTACTGGTCTCACTTTCTAAGTCACAGTGTCCCTGGTAGCAGGCCACAACCCTTGCCTCTTTCATCATGTGGCTCACTTCTCCATGTTTCTCTCTCTCAGGTCTTAAACAATTAGGGCTCACAGAATGATCTCATCTCAACCTGCCAATCTTAGGAAGGCCCTGTTTTCAAACAAGGCGGTGTTTCAGAATTTCAGCAGATCTATCAGGGAGCTTCAGGCAGAGTTCCCTCAAGGTCACCCCAAACTCATGGCAGAGCTCTCACTGGAGTCCATGCCCCACCATCCCCTCTGACCTGACCCTCTCAGGCACACTGTCTCCCCCTAGCAGGCTGCTGGCCCCATGTGACAGAACCACCCCTCTGTTCCTCACTCTGTGTGTCCACCCAGAACCAGGTCTCAGGAGGATTCTTCAAGCCCCCAGGTCCCTCCCTGTTCCTGGACTTGAGAATCTACTACTAGTAGAGATTGAGAGGGAGGCTGAGCCCAACTCCTGCTGAGATGAGCCACATCTGGCAGTGGGAAGCCATCTCCCAGACCCAGACACACCAAGAGAGCAAAGCTGCCATTCCCTTGGGGCTCAGCTCAGGCTGGGTTCCACCTACAACCAAGGAGTCTCCGTGGGTGCTCTTTGAGGCCAGAGGCTTTCCAGGAAGGAACCCACAGCACAAAATCAGTTTCCTGATAACCTGGCCACAGTAAGTCCAAGCTCACAGTACAGACAGCACAGAAAAAAGGATACGCCCCAGCCAGCCCCAAGATGGGCTCAGCATCACCCACAGTGCCCCAGGTTTTCTGAGGCCTCATAAACTCTGGAATTTCCTGCAGCCGGTACAGTTACGCCACTCTCCCCAGAAGCAGACACACACATCAGAAACAGATTCGCCCTGTCATGACCATGGTGACATGGCACACCAGAAGCCAGACTGATCTTCCCAGCAGATTGGGCAGGCCGCTTTGATATCCATATGGAAAATGCATTGACCCTCAGCCTCATCATAAGCAAAATTCAATTCCAGATGGAGGCAGGTAGCGGCTGCTTTGAAAACAAACTTACCAAGCCCTCCCTGACCTTGAAGAATGAAAAAAAAAAACCTGAGGACACAAAAAGTCCCATAACTGTATGAAGTATTAAAATGAAAAATTCTACTCAATAAAGGACATCAGTGCGACTGCTCCTAGTGGGAGATGAGTGTCTGACACACTGACAGTCTCCAAGTCTCCAAGTCTCCAAGTCTCCAAGTCTCCAGACTCCATGTATACATCAAGAACAGGATCACCAAACCGGAAACAGTCAAAAGTTTAGCTAGCATGTAGGCATTTCACAAGACGATAGTTAAGTGGCTAATAAACTCCCCCAAATTCTCCCTGTCATACACGAATGATATGGCACAAATACACAATATTACAGATGAAATGCCACTGCACACCTAACAGGATGACCACAGATGACAGTGAGCTGTATGGAGCAACCAGAACTCTCATGCAAAGCCCTGAATACTCTCAGTTGCACGCAACGACCCCATGGTCCAGCGTTTCCTATTGGTGCACATCAGCACACATACCCACGTGGGCCCAAGAGGCATGCTAGCTGTTTGTAGCAGCCTTGTTTGGTATAACCAAAGGCTGGAATCAGGTCTGGGACCCATCACCACAAGACCTGGGGTCTGTTCACACAAGACACTACCATAGGGAAACCAGAACCCATATAAAAATTGACCAGGTCAAACATATCAACAGCATCACAGCATCATGTCAAAGTATCAGAACTCAAGGGACTGTACCTTGATTTCCATTTAACACAGCCTTCAGCCAGCAACTTAGTGTTAGAAGCCAGAGTGGAGTTGTCCTGTGGGATGCAGGATGGGATACTATGAATTCTCCATGAGATGTTCCATGGGAGTTTCCGCCTTTTGTGTAAGTGTGGAAGCTTTAAAGCACACTTGGGTAGGAGGGATGGCTCAGTGAGTAAAATGTTTGCCATGCTTATACAAGGACCTGAGTTCAAATCTCCAGCACACTGGAATCTAGCTCTGTCATCCCAGGACTCCTGACCCGAAGACCAGAAAATCCCCGGAAGCCCTCAGACCGGCTAGCTTGGTGTGACCAATAACAGATACCCTGTTCAAACAGCATGGAAGATGAAAACCCAGGTTTTCCTCTGACCTCCACACTCATGCTGGGGCATGCCCCACCATGCTGACATGAACACACACACACACACACACACACCACAGTTAAGCCAGGTATGGAGGTGAACGTCTGCCATCCCAGCAGTAAGGTGACTAACGCAGGAGAATTGTGAGTCTAAGGCAGCCTGGGGTACACAGATAGGCCCTGTCTCAAGCACACGAGAGAAAAGTGTATGCAAAACATTTATACTCAGTCTTCTGATAATAAAGTTCTGGTTTCACCTCTAGAAAAAAGGCCTCTGTGGAGGACCCAAGCTTAGACTCCTAGCAATAATGGATAAGTGGCTTGAACTGGCCATCTCCTGTGATCAGACTGGTGCCTGGCCCAGCTGTTATCAGAGAGGCATCAACTAGCAACTGATGGAGGCAGATGCAGAGACCCACAGCCAAACATTAGCCAGAGTTTGGGAATCCTGCAGAGGAGGAGGAGAAAGGAATGTAGGAGCCAAAGGGGTCAAGGACACCACAGGAAGGCTTGCAGAATCAACTAACCTAGGCTCATAGGGGCTCACAGAGACTGAACTGACAACCAGGGAGCCTACATGGGACTGACCTAGGCACTCTGGATATATGTTACAGTTGTGTAGTTTGGTCATCTTATGGGAACAGGGGCTGTCTCCGACTCTTTAACTGGCTTTTAGGACCCTACTTCCCACACTGGGTCTCCTTGTCCAGCCTTAATATATGTGGAGGTGCTTAGTCTTACTGCAACTTGATATGCCATGTGTTATTGATACTCGCAGGAGACGTACTCTTTCCTGGATGGAGACAGAAGAAATTTGAGGGGAAAGGGAGGGGAATGGAGAGAGGGACTGGGAGTGGAGGATGGGAGAGGCTGCAGGTGGGATATAAAATAAATAGATGAATGAATAAAAAATGAAAAAAGAATGGAAGGGAGAAAGAAAGGAAGAATGAAAGAAGGAAGGAAGGGAGGGAGGGAGGGAGGGATAGAGGGAGGGAAGGGAGGAAAAAGAGATAAAGAAGAAAGAAAAAAGAGAAAGAAAAGAGAAAAACAAAAGCCTAAAGGCAGTCTCCCCACCAGCCTTCCTTCCTTCTCAAGAATTTTCTCTCTAGAGGCCACCAGGTGGCGCCCGATCCCAGCGCAAGATGCTCTGCTGGCGGCACCCACAGGCATCCGCTCAGCTGCTGGCAGAGCCACTGGACCCATCCAAAAATGACCTGACATTCTAGCCTGAGCTCAGAGTGGCACACACGCAACTATTCACAACCCAGCTGAGGCCCCCCCGGGCATGTCACTTCCCTGAGGCTGTGATTCTTCCCCCAAAGAAGGATTTAAAAATGTATTTTAAAACGGTGGTATTCACGTATGTCAACTAGACAGAACTTAAGGGGACAATGAGACTGCAGAAGGACACTAGAGTTACCGTCACCAAAGGAGGGACCCTCAGTGCCTTGTGGCAGCAGAGCACACATTCTAAGATAAAGCCCACCCTCTGGGAAAAGCAGATGACCCTGACCTGAGTATAAAACCCAAAAGTCTATTCAGATTTACTCATAGATACTCACTCCAGTACACATGGGATCTGCAGGGTCCTAGAGATCACCCATATCTGGCATCATATGGATGACAAGATGTGGTGGATTACAGAAGATGTGAAATATGAAATGTGGCATGCTAGTCACTCCCCATACACACACACACACACACACACACGCACGTGCACGTGCGCACACACACACACACACTGCTTACAATAAATTACATGCATGGATGCCTTAGAATGGCCATATGAAGACGGGAGTGGGGAGGGAAGGAAGGAGGGAGAGAATGAGAAAGGGAGGACAGGTGGGTGGGTTCCAGTCCAGGGCTGCTGTGAGCAGAATTCTGAGGATGCCCCTCTAGGAGGGCATGGATCACCCAGGAGATGATTGTGTTTCTGCTGTGCCATGAGGGACTGACAGTTTCTAAATGTCTGCTGTGTCAGGCAGGGTTCATAGACTGCGACGCAGATCAAAACCAAACTCCACCACCCTGGGCTGATGCGTTAGCAGCTATGAGCATTCTGCCGCTCTTTAGGGCAACGAAAGTGGCACCCTTGTCTAAATCAATGATGGGGCAACTGATTTCATACTCGGTTTTACTGGACAGTGGGACATCCGTGTGACCCGGATATAATACTCCTCACATCCCTGAGGCTGAGGCTCAAAGGAGCCCCATCTTGTGCCAGTCCCAATGGACTATCAAATCCTGCCAGTCTCCATCCAGAACTGTCTCTAGGATTGCTCCAAGATTCCCCATGGCTGTGACATTGCCTCCTAGGGAGGCCACTCTCCCAGCAACAAAGACAGCACCTTCCTGCTACCTTGCTGCTAGTCTCTCGCCATGATTCTGCCTGCCTCTCAGCCAGAGTATGCCTCAAGGAGCCTGCCTTCCAGACTCTGGGCCTCTTGTGTGCATGTGCTTTCTGCTCCCTGCCTGGGACAGCAACTTTCTGCAGCTATGGTTGAGCCAGTGTGACGCTGCTGTCCTGGGGGAGGTGGGAGAGAGATTCAGAGAACTGAGCACCATGAATTCGCAGCTTTTAAATTCTTTTCCAAGGCTGTGAACAAAACACAAATTAAAATGGCAACAGATATCCCTGATATCGGTCGCACTTCTAGACGGTTAATTTATCCGGCATACTGATGCTACAGAAAGACGATGTTCCCGGCACCGGTGGCTTTGATGGGTGATGTGACTGCAAATGATCTGAAGAAAATGTTAGCAGTGGCATACCTGACTTTGGCAAAAGAGGAAAGTCTGGGGCTCCGAAGAAGGCTCAGTGGGTGAGAGCCATGGCTGAGGCAAGCATGAGAAGCCGAGTTTGAATTCCCAGCACCCATGTTAAAAAGCCAAGCATAGGGTGCCTGCAGCCCCAGTGATGAGGGGCGGAGACAGGTGGAGCCTGAGAGCTGGCTGGCTGCTCAACCTACCTGAAATGGGGAGCTCAGGTTCAGCAAGAATCCCTTTCTTGAGAGAGTGAAATAGAGAGTAATAGAGGAAGGCATTCCACATCTTCCTTTGATCCTGAATGAGCACACACATGCATGTGTGCATACACACACATACATGTATATGTGTGTTAACCTATATATATATACATACATACATGTACATCTGTGTGTATGTCTGTAATGTTTGTGTGAATGCATGTATATATATGTATATGCATATATGCCTATGTGTACATTTGTGTGTATGTTTGCAGGTGTGTGAATTTGTGTATATGTGTGTATGTCTGTAGGTATGTGTATATATGTGTATGTATATATGTGTGTATGTATGTAGATATGTGTATGTGTGCATGTGCATGTATTTGTGTGTGTATATGTGATGTGAGTATAAGTGCATGGATATGCATATGTGTGTGAGTATATGTGTATGTATGTGCATATATGTGTGTATATGTGTGTATGTATGTGTGTATTTATACTTGATGTGAAGTAGTTTCCAGAATCAACACAAGTTTCAGGGAGAGTTCATGATGTCCTCTGAAGGAACAGCCTCTACCTGTTGGCTCCAGAAGGGCCACATGCTGGAAGAAGGGAAACCCCCCACAGAGCACCGAGGAGCTCCTCAGCTGTCTGAGGCTAGGTGTCACAGCCCTTGAGTGACGAGAAGCCCTCAGCCTTCCTCAGTGTGCCTGAGCACTGGAGCAGGACTCAGAAGCAGTTAAATCGGAGCTCCAACTCTGTCTGTTTCAAAGTTCATCAGTTGTCCCAGAGTGACCACTGTCCAAAGGACTGGCTGTGTGGGGGATCTTCATCCACCATGTCCAGGTCTCAAGGCTGGCTGGGGCTGGTTGGTGATAACTCTCCACATGGTCCCCTTGACTGGGCTACATAAACTTCAAAATAAAAGCCTTCTTTGGGCCAAGCAGTCCATGGGGAGCAGGTAAAAAAGAGTCCCTAAAGCTCACCTCAGAAGTCACCACCACCACCACCACCACCACCACTATGTCTGTGGTGTCCTGTTTGTCACACAGCTCAGGTCTAGTCAACAAGAAAGGATACAACACCACACTGTTTGCAGATCCGAAGTTGTAGGCACCTATCAGAAGCCACCAATGGGGTCCAGCCGTTAGAGCAGCACTGTAGAAAGGGGACAAGGAGGCGAGGAGCTACACAGCAGAAGTTGGGACCACACCTTTGGACTCCTGAGCAAGAGCAAGGTGATGTCAGGAATGCTGTTCAGGGAGGAAACACAAAGGCTAGCAGTTACCCTGAGTAGCCCCGAGGCCCCTGAAGACAGTGGTATCTGATTTAGAACTCTAGGGAGAGAGAGAGAGAGAGAGAGAGAGAGAGAGAGAGAGAGAGAGAGAG